>OX371021.1:2907323-3210008 GCA_947308005.1 Yponomeuta malinellus | reverse complement strand
GTAAGGCGATACGCCCACTCAACGGTCTTCTCTAGATTAGTTTTTGATCCTCCTTCGGAGTCGTATCTGCGAGACCCCGTAGCGAGGAAACTTTACCTTTCCATAAATAAACGATCGTTTAATTCAGATTCAAGAAATAGAGAACGGAAAAGTTTCTTGTACTCTAATGGTCTGTCAAGTCACCACCAAGAAATACAGCAAAGAGAATCGACTTGATATATTGAACTCAACAGCCTTTATAAGACACCAATATTTGTGTCCGGATCATCATCATCATCACCGGCCTACGCTTGTCTACTGCTGGACATAGGCCTCTCCTATTGCACGCCACTGAGCACGGTCCTCGGTTACTCTCATCCAGCTCCTGCCAGCCGCCCTGCGAAGATCATTGCTCCACCGAGTCTGAGGACGTCCTACGTTTACCGATCCGCGGTCTCCACTCAAAAACTCTTTGACCCCATCGGTTATCAGTTTTTCGGATGATACGGCCGGCCCACTGCCACTTCAGCATGCTAATTCGGTCGGCTATGTCGGTGTCTTGGTTCTCTGTCGGACCACCTCATCCTCGTCGTGTCCCAATGCCTAACTGGAAAAGCTAGAAGGTTATAAACTCTGGAAAAGCTACTTGGCTCGTGAACTAGCAAAAGCAAAAAAATATGCTTTCTGTTGGACCTCAAATGGTAAGATAAGATAAGATAAGATAAGATAAGATAAGATAGGATAAATATTATTCATAAAATCGAAGGTATAAAGTGTACATAAGAATTAAATTTAACATAAGTAAGAGTAAGTACGAAGCCTAAACTAGGAATAAACCTGTATTTTAGTCTGTCTAAGGCCAATATTCAGAAACGATTTTGAGCGTGAGCTCAATGTGAGTCCGGGTCTTCCAACTGTCAAAATGAAATTCTCAGGGATATTTTGTATTCACAGTTGAGTTGGAGATAACAAAAATTGAGCGCAAGCTAAGCTGAGACTGAGTAGTGGATTTCGGCGACTTAGCTCAGACTCACGGTGGCAATGACGAAGAAAGTAGCGACACCTGTAGGCAATTGGAGAAATCTAACTAACCTGTGGTGAAGTAACCTTTTTATTCACAATTTGACATTTTGCATGCTCATTTTCCTTCAAAAAGTTAAATAGTGTTTTTAGAGTAATGAGAAGTCAAAATAAAGTATAACCGCGCGTAAAAAGTTTCGACATTTGTTGCCATCTCATTCACTCCTGTGGATTAAGTATTGTATGCCTTTCATGTGCGTTAATAAACCGGCAAAGTCAAAAACTGTACCACAGATTACACGCTCGAGTAAGTTTAGCTTGAGCTGTGGCTTAGCTGAGTTTGAGTCGAGATATTGACTGTGAATACAAAATTCTTGAGTCTTTGTTGAGATTGCTCAACCGATGCTCAGCTTAGTGCACGTTAAGTGTAGCTCAACGCTGTGTTTCTGAATATCGGCCTAAGTAGGAGCTTAAATTATTATAACGATAAAAGTTAACAGGAAATTTCAGGAAATAAATGGTATGAATCAATAGAAACAATTACGAAGCTTGATACTTTAGAATTAAACATGTTAAGGTTTACTTTAAAAAAAAAACGCAGGGCAGCCCACAACATCAAGAACGAGTCAGATCTGACAGCTGTAACTATGAATATATGACTAGTCTTTATGCAGCTCCCATAATCCAAAATCAATGCTTATGTCATTCACTCAAAAACACACGAAACACTCACCCAAAACAAAACTTATACCTCTCAAATACGCAAACCAACACACCACTTACACGCATACTATATTATATTTTGTGGAACACTTATTACTACAGATAGCCCCTTGTCTTTGGAAAATTATTTTTATCCCGTAATTTTTTATCTGCAACGCCCTGCCATACAATATGTTATGGCTAGTTTAAATACCATAAACGGAGAGTTAGACTCATTACACGTTGCACGCTCTTTTAAATGCACAACGGGACCTATATGTCTAACTAGTTACTTAAAAACATATGTCTAACCAGCCCCAAAAAATGACCCCACTTTCAATGGTGGGAAGGAGGGCGGGGCTTGTCAACTGTGTTACCAATTGAGTTCATTATTACACGACCAAATATCTATGCATCTGCCAACGTCAACCCGTCATCTTGCGAGGTACCTAGATATTTCGACGGTTTATACATAATGAAGTTAACGGTTTGAAGTTTTTGTATAAAACCGATCATAGTTACGCTGTCATTTACTATCGCCCAAACAGCGTTCACGTCGTCACGCATGGCGCACAGAATGAACCAATCGCAGAGTGATTTACTCTACAGCACTTGCGCTCATTTCATTGGTACAGGCAGGACAGGGGCCGTTTCTGAGAGTGAATTTTGTAGGAAGAAATAGTTCTAAGGTTTTTTTTTATTCGTAGTTTGCATGCGGTTTTAGCAAGTGACCCCCTACCACTTTTTCTAATGGTCGTGCTCTTCGAGCCGTGTCAGTATTTCAGCGGGCGGGGGTGCGTCGTGTGTGCCCGCATTAGGCCGAATAGAGGGTGAAGGCTTCAACTACTCAGAAGCTACTAGGTTTTAACTGCCCGGGGAAAAGTAAAAGGTCGTGCCGTAAAGAGGCGCTAATAAAAACGAATGTCGGGAGGACGACGGTGGAGCACATTACAAATCTTTATTACTGAAGCCGTTATAGATGGCCGTGTCTGAGGAAGAAGAAAAAAACCCGGCCAAGTGCGTGGCGGGCCAAGCGCAGCGTAGAGTTCCGTAGAAAGTGGGGTTTTTATCTGCATTTACGGAATTAATAACTTCATCAATGTAATTTTCAATGGATTCTGTACGTCTGTCCTTTTGTAAGTTAGTCGCCTATTATTTACTTATTACTCTTTAACTTGTACAGCCTACTTCGCCGTGATAGCTTTTCTTTAAAGTTTACTCTGACAAAAATATGTGCTTAAAGCTTATTGCTTCGTAAGCGGAACTCTAAATCAAAAAATTGATGATTATGGTGCAGGCAAGAGAAAAAGTTACATACCTAATTTAGATATCGGGGAGGTAACCACAAAAACCTAAATTACTAATTAGATTTTAATAGTCGTAGAAGGCGACTAAGGAAAAAAAATACCAGGAGACGGGCAGCAGCGTCTTCCTGAGATTCCAACCGCATACTGCGATCGCCAACCCGCCTGCCAAGCGTGGCGATTATGGCAAAACCCCTCTTGGTTATAAAAACCATGAGGAGGGAGGCCTATGTCCTGCAGTGGGCGTCAAAGGCATGATGATGATGGTGAGTCTGTCAACATCCATACTTATTGCTACCGCAAAAGTCAGGTTTCCGACAGGATTCAGTGCACATAGTAAGGTATTGGTCACATAATTGTTATGCCGAAGAACCGATGGTCGATGTGATGCAAAGGTTCTCGAGTAGAGACCGCAAACTGGCAAACGCAGCGTAGTACCCCCACCAGCTCGCTGGACTGACGATCTGAGGATGTAGTACCCCCACCAGCTCGCTGTACCGACGATCTGAGGATGTAGTACCCCCACCAGCTCGCTGGACCGACGATCTGAGGATGTAGTACCCCCACCAGCTCGCTGGACCGACGATCTGAGGATGTAGTAACGCCACCAGCTCGCTGGACCGACGATCTGAGGATGTAGTACCCCCACCAGCTCGATGGACCGACGATCTGAGGATGTAGTACCCCCACCAGCTCGCTGAACCGACGATCTGAGGATGGCCCGGAACAGAAAGATATGCCGGATGTCGTGGGTTCGATTCCCACTGGGGCGGCCGTAAATTTGTACAACTGGCCTCGGTCTGGGTGTATTTCTATGTTTGTGATGTCCTTGCCTGGTTACCATAACACAGGTTACCCCAGTTTGGGACCAAGACCACTTGTCTTGGTCCCAAACTGGGACCTGTGTTGTTTGGAACTTATTTATTATTATAAAGAATTTTGTATTTTTGTTTTTTTTTTATTTTGTATTTATTTACGAATGGTTTGGAATGGAATGTAAGCAAATTATAAAATTACCAAACGGCTCCTTTGTTTTTGTTGGCAGATTAACTCGCTTACGGCTACGTAGTGTCTTAGTATTGATATGAAATGTTGTGTAATTAATAGCTATTCAAGAGTTAAAAAAAATTAAAAATAAGTAATTTAAGACATGAAGACAAACCAGTTAGGGTTTCAGGAGATCCGAATCCACTTAACCTGGCCCGAAGACAGCGGATAACATTATAAATTGACATTCAACAAACAGGATGCGAATTCTTCACGATGAAATATTTTTTTTATTTCTGATCTCGTGTTAACTTAAATAAATAAATAGTCATACGTTTTTTTCTAATTAAACCATAAAATTACGCTCACCGCGCGGCCTAACGCCGTCTCAACTTGCACGTTCAGGGTCGCAAGCTCACTTCAGCGCCCGGACCTGCCTCTCAATAAAAAAATACCATGTTTTCTCTAAGCATGTCCTTTATAGCAAAACATCTTCGGTGTAATATAAATTCCTCGCACGGAATCGTCACGATATTCCCACTCCCGGCTCGGTAAAGTTAAGGCCTAGTTTCCCTTGAGCCGGGGTTGGCCTACTGATATTTGCGTGACCCAAATAGACCGTCATCATTACGTGGACAGACTAGGCGGCGTTCATGGGGTGTTTGCTTCGTTTAATTTTAATTCCGTGGAGGAATGTCACAAACGAGAGAGGATAAAATGCACCGTGGATTTTGGGTGGTTTTAAAGCCGTAGCAAAATGAATGCGCCTTAATAATAATCGAATACGCTTTTAAAAAATCGGCCAAGTGCGTGTCGGGCCACGCGCAGTGTAGGGTTCCGCAGAAAGAGGGGACGGAAAGATTTGCTTTACGGAGCTAACACCTTCTTCAACGTAATTTTCAATGGATTTTGTACGGAGTTTTCCTTTCATAAGTTGGTCGGCTATAACTCGTTAATTTGTAAAGCCTGCTAAGCCATGATAGTTATCGTATTAAGTTTATTATATTATGTGCTATTACCCTGAGTTTAACCCTGTATAGAAAGTTCTGAAATGTGATAATAGAATTAGTTTTTTTATATAATTTGACAGCTGTCAGTTAAAAAAGATTCTCCCCCTATATATCAGCTGTTTTATGCAAAAATTCCCACCTACCTAATGTAAGGTACAATAATATTTTTTTCCCGGTTTTGAAACACAGAAAAAGTTGGCCGTATAACTATAACTATACGAGTATCTCCCATTTTCGGATGGAATGGATTCTGTGTTTTAATTACTATGACAGGGAGACTTTGTTGGTAACACGCACATAGAGATCCACCCGCACGCACGCACGCCCAAACACACACACACACGCCCACACGCACGCACACACACACGCACGCACTAACGCAGCACGCACGCACGCTCACACGCCCACTAGCACGCACGCACGCACGCACGCACACATGCACGCACCTACACACACACAATTCGCATGCTTAGTAACTTACATTTATTATTATATTATATTAATTTATTGTCAGTAGTACTGGGGAACTTGCGTCTAACTTAGATTGGAGTGATATTGCGTTTAAACGAGAAGGCATCATGTTAAAAATTAGAATAGAATAGAAATCGTTTATTACCAAAACACAAACAATTTAAAAAAGCAATAACAGCAGATTTATATTTCTTCTTAGACCACGTCTAACCATTTTGGTAATTGGAGAGAGCTCAGCTAACATGTCGGCTACCACCAGGTAGTAACCAACGCTGGTTTTCAGCACTCCCCAGCTCTTAGGTTGACATTTAGAGCAGGAGTTAAGCCAGGTAGGTACATGTTAAATAAAAAATTATATAAATAAATAAATAAAAAGAAAAAAAAAACAATTATGCATTAACTAAGAATCAGCAGTCACCCGACTACTGGTAATTAAAAGAAACGTGCTAAGTGTGTGTGTGTGTGTGTGTGTATGAGTGCATGAGTATTAGGAAAATTAGGAAAAAATACAATATAAAACCATACAAAATGCTTTTATTTTGTAATATTTCCTAAGTAGTCATATGTCTTCCATGGCATAAAAGCAATATCACTCCAATCTAAGTCAGACGCAAGTACCCCATTAAATAATTTTCCTTGTAGCGTCGACCTGAGACGTGGAAAAACTCTTATATGTTATTATTTCGTAGTGTTTCTTGGAACAAATACTTACTGGAAATAAGCCGCTTATACCTTATTACTTTATTCCTAACTGGCAGGTAACCTAGATACTCGTAGACATAACCTCACGCCTGCATACAGGAGGGGCAGGCAGAGACCGGGGTGTGCCACTTGCCACAATACCGACAAATCTCTTACGCTTCTCTTTGGAATACATTACATTACATAAACTCACGCCTGTATCCCAGAGGGGTAGGCAGAGACCAGCTACTGCCACTTGCCACGATTCCGACAGATCACTTCCGCTTCCTCAACATTCATTAGGCATTGTTTACACGCTATTTAGTCGAAGTATGTCCGCCTGGGTCATCCCTTACCGGCCGTTCCACCCACATTCGCTCGATATATTTGTTTGTAATAGATAATACATTACATTACATAAACTCACGCCTGTATCCCAGAGGGGTAGGCGGATTCCAGGGTTTGCCACTTCCTACTGACCACCTCTTTCGCTTCATCGACAACGTTTTATTTTTTAAAAGCTGTTTTATAGTTATTTGAAATTCTACAATATACACGGAACAAAAAATAAATGAACCAATCTAAACCTCAACCTGTTTATGTTCTTTGTTGCACTAATTCATGCTGAGGACAAAGAAAGTGCAAAGTGCTGAAGTAATTTGCATCACTTGCGGCCCCATACGTAATACAGAGAAGTTTGTAAAGAGGTTCGAAATTTCGCCGATGCCTGCACTTGCCCATTAGCTCAGTTGGGAGAGCGCTGGCACGGTTATCCAGAGGACGCGGGCTCAAGTCCCGGCATGGGTGGAATTTGTAGCCTCTAAATAGATTTCTAAACCTATTTACTAATTTAAATAAAATATAAGAGCCAGATCGCTGTCGTCCGGTAAAGTACCGAGAAGACTGGCGGCATTGCCTCGCTTTATAGCGACGCTTAGCCTTTGGCCAAAGTAGGCACCAGCCCTCGGGTCTCCTGATGCGTCAACTAGGCGCGACGAGATCTTAAAGAGGAGCCGCGCCTCCGGACCTCATGGCTCCAGAGTCTCTACCCCGAAAGGCACAAATACTGGCTGCATATGTGCGCCTCTTATTGGACTCTGCATTTGATGCCGCCGCGTCCGCATAGCATGGGACTGTGCTGTGCAAGTGTGTCCACGCACGTTGCGTCCCAGACCAGCGACCGCCCATTCTTCCATGATAATTCCTGTGATAATTCGTTAACATCTAACTTTAGTTTATAATCCAGATAATGAATAACTAGTTTTTAACAGACTTCAAAAAAGGAGGAGGTTATTAACCGACTTTAAGAAAGGTGGAGGTTAGCCAAATAAAAAAATATACGCGTCGTATATATATATATATTTTTTTTTTATTTGGCTATGTTCCTCCATAACTCCGTCAAATCTTAATCAATTTCGACAATTCTTTTTTTTTGTTCGAACAGATATAACGTCCCATTGGTCCCATTTCATTTGGTGAAGATCTGATGAATACTTTCAGAGATGGAGAACGGAACTCTTCAATGAACAGCATTAAATAAGCCACTCCACTAAAAACTTACATAAAAAATAAAAACCGACTTCGAAACACTACAGCACTAAAAAGATAGAAATTGATAGATTGAAGTGGGTGCCCAGTTTATTTGGGCACCGACTTCAAATTATACTTTTATAATACCTACATGTATAAATGCTTCCAATTATTTAAATTATTTCTATCTTTTTAGTGCTGTAGTTTTTCGAAGTCGGTTTTTATTTTTTATTTAAAATTTTTTATGTAAGTATCTGTCAGTGGAGGGTCTTGTTGCACGCCTGTAAGTGGCTGTTAGGCTACATTATAATTTCTCTAGTGTCTGTAATGTTGTTTAACCTACCATCTGTGGGCTGTGTCTTTTAGATGAATTGAATTAAATTAAATAAACATACGTCTGTCGCTGCACGAACGCGAGCCGGTTTCGGGTACTTTTTATCTTGTCGATAAAAAATCATATCTTCTGAATACATAAAACTAAGTCGGGTTAGTTACACCATTTACGAGTATAACTATATATGACCCCATAATAAAAGAGTCCTTATGTACAAGCCCTCTTTTTTATTCATCAAATAAACATAAACATAACATAAACATTTACATACATGTACTTAAATGATTCTGTTTGATGTATCTCTATGACTATTCAGAGGTCACTACGGTCAGTCCTTTGTGTCGAAAGGTGCTGATGTCTCTGGGACTATCTCTGTCAATAAATCTGTCATATCCATGTACTTATGTGCAATTTTTTTTCCACCGTTACTTACTTACTTACAACTTATTTACTATTATATTGCTCGCACTGAAGACAGGCTGGACCAATTTTTATGATCTTTGATTGGTTGGATGTGTCCCCGTCCCGCATAGCAGAACACCCTTTAAAAACATGGGCGCAAAACACAAGTTCCTGGGCGTTGTTTAGTTATTTAGATATTTTAGTTAGTGTTCCGTACCCAAAGGGCCCGTCCGTCCGTCCGTCTGTCACCAGGCTGTATCTCATGAACCGTGATAGTTAGACAGTTGAAATTTTCACAAATGATGTGTTTCTGTTGTGGCTATAATAAAAAATACTAAAAACGGAATAAAATATATATTTCAGGGGGGCTCCCATACAACAAATGAGATGTTTTTGCCGTTTTTCGCTCGATCTTAATAACGGCAACGGGTAGATAGACCCTTATAATGTTCACAAAATATTTAGTTCTAGTTTCGCTTCAAAACTAAATAATTCAATTAAAATAAAATACATATTTAAGGGGACACCCATACGACTTAATGAACGCCAAAGCTGTTAGTTTCACAATTCAAAGATTTATCACCATTCTGCACGTGTGTTCTTTATCGTCATAATAGCAGTAGTATAATTATACCCAGGTAGGTATAACTTAGTTTAAGGAAAGGCCTTGCCTGAAAATCGGCAACTAATTGCACACTGGTGCACATTAGTTACTAGCCGAGGTACAGACCTTTTTGTCTTCATACCTAATTAAAATGCTTTTAAATAAATTACTCACTAAACTGTCATCATTGCTTTATAGTATAAGTGATTATTGTGCCTTACTATATTGAAGACAAATAAACATTTTCCATACAACAAACGTGATTTTTGGCCGTTTTTTCTCGATCGCTGTGTCTAATGTTGTGTAGATAATCCGTCTCGCACTTGGCTGGTTATTTTTTTCATAAAACAAGCTTGTACCTAATATTATAGCTAACAGCACGTCCAACTTTTAAGTTATTTATTATTACAGTTCCGGAAAGTCATCGAACCATTTTAATTCGATTAAAACTTTTGAGCGGCGGTAGCGTAGCGCTAGATGGCCGTCCTCACGTTCAGCATTAACTTTCCAAGTTACTTTCCTACTTTTGTGAAGTTGCAGTAGCAATACCACGTCGAAGGAAAGCATCGGGAGGAAACCTGAGTGGCTGAAGTGTTCACAAACCTCAGCACTTGAAATTGTCAATCCGCGGTGGGCACGCGTGATAATTAAGCTAACGTACAATGCAACATACGGAAAAACGAAGATTCATAAAAAAATACACTATTTTGCCAAACTGCTAAAGCAGTAAAAAATATATCTTATATAAAAGAAAGGTAGGCTAAGCGGCACCAAAGAAAAAACAATCTTCTTTACAGATCGTATTTGCAAAAACTGTGTACAATATCTCAATCATGTGATTTTTAGGACCGACGACAGATACCCTAGGATCGGGAATCTGGGACTAGGTAGCTTTTATGCCACACACGGTCGCGTTCTTGGCGTTAACGCTATTTAGTCCTAGCCTTTTTCCTCTGTGGTCCTAGGTTGTTAGGCGTGTCCTAAAAATCACTACTAACGTGATTGGGAGATTGTAGACACTTTTTGCAAATTCGATCTGTAAAAGAGTATATAATATGATTGTGTTTACATTGGCGGCGCTAGTTAGCTCACTGGATCCCCTTAACAGCAAGTCCGTTAAACTTTTAGGTGTGTACACTCCAAATTTCACCGAACCATTTTAATTCGATTAAAACTTTTGATGGAAATAATTATTGTTTTGCAATTCCCTCCCTATCAGACCGTCAGTAGGTAATTTTGGGTCACCAATCTGCCTCTAAAATGGTTGAGATTGGATCACTGCTGACCCCTGCGTTATGCTCGTGAACGGTTGCTGTTCGTGTGTCTGGCCGCAGCATTAATGTTTTTCCTGCTTTTGTAGGAAAATTAACAAATGTTTTGGCTTTTAAAGTTATTGATGGCAATTATGGAATCTTATCACAAAGGCTCTGATGTATTAAGTTAAGGATGATTTGAGAAAAGATGGTCAGAGTGGAGCTATTTTTCCCGCTGCGTTTTTCTCCACAACAAATACGGCCTGAAGGCAGCGGCTAACATAGTACAGTGACATTCAGCAAACAGAATGTGAATTCTTTACGTTGAAATAAATTATGGTTTTCCGATTCCCACACTGCCTCTAAAACGGTTCATAGTTATTCTGAGCTATTCGCATACCTTAGCGCTTGAAATCGCTAATCCGCGGTGGGCACGCGTGGTGATTAAGCCCATACTCCTACTGTGCTGTGCCTGTCTGCCAGGTCTGTGCCCTACAGTGATAGATAGATAATCACCTCGGTTTATTTGTTTAGTTGGACGTATATACGCTGCTTATGATAGTTGTTCACTACAAAAGTATGTACCCGAAACCGGCCGGCGGCTTTGCCAGAGTTTGCCGCTTACCACGAAGTAAGCGGCAAACTCTGGCAAGCCTACCCCTCCGGGATACAAGCGTGAGTTTTTGGAATTTGGTTAACACAATTACAAAGAAAATTAGAAAGGTATGTTGCGACTGTTGCGATCGTATGGATAAGATGAAGGTTTTTTTGTTTATGTAGCCTGTACGTATACAGACTACATAAACATACCCACCGCGGGGCACAGGCGTTCACTCAGAAAGAGAAATTACGGGAGAAATTACCACGCGTAATTACCACGCATGGCCACCGCGATCTGGCAATTAAAAGAAAAACAAAATTATCAAAAAAAGAAATAAAAGATTGACAAAACAATATATATATATAAACAAAAAAAAAAACATAATTATACATATAATATGTTTCCGTGTGGCGCTGGATTAAGATTCCGTGTGGCGCTGGATTAAGAATAGGGTCACTCCATTTCCTTCCGTGGATGTCGTAGAAGGCGACTAAGGAAATACATTACCAAGAGACGGGCAGCAGCGTCTTCCTGAGATTCCAACCGCATACTGCGATCGCCGACCTGCCTGCCAAGCGTGGCGATTATGGCAAAACCCTTCATGGTTAGGAAAACCACGAGGGAGGCCTATGTTCTGCAGTGGGCGTCGACTGACGACATATAAAATATAAATCTGTGATTGGTTCCCAGTAACGACTAATCAGCTTCGAACCAAAGGTGGGAAATTACGAATATTTCTAACTATACCATAATGAGAAGAATATTGCCAATATTCCTAACGATTTCAAAATCACGCCCTAGAATTTGCTATTTTAATATGGGGTTCGGAAAATGAATAAGCTTTGTTAGTGCAAATTGCGCCAAGTCAATGGAATGACCAAGCTCCAAGGACATGGAAGTACCAAATACGCTCCATCGTACAATGTCCATTTCGCGCAATGTACACCGTTCGCAAAATGGCCACTTCTCAGAATATATCTTTCGCAAAATGTCCCTTTTGCAGAATGTACATTCCGCAAAATGCCCACTTCTCATAAAATCTCCTTAAAATGTCCTTTTGGCAATACGTCCACTTGAATACTTATCCAATGATAAACGAACAATGAACAGAACGACATCGTTGTTCATTTGATAGACAAATGCACAAAAAAAATTAGACATACCTAAATAAAAAAAACTAAATTTAAAAAACCAACAACCCGGTTGCTAAGCATAAATTACTAAGCAGAACCAACCTAGATACCTCGCAAGGAGTTAAACTGTCTACTAAGCAGGCGGGTTGTTGGTTATTTTTAATTTAGTTTTTTATTCTTGTCTTTTTAGTGATTTTTGTAATTTTTTGTTTGATCTATTCTAATTTCATAATAGCCCATGACACCCGCGCAAACTTCACGAACCGATTGAGATCTTATTCGTCGGAATCTGACCGAGTTATGAGGCAACATACTTAGATACATACATACATACGAACCAAACACATTACCCTCCTATTGGGCTCCGCCGCGATCGAGTAAAACCTTAAATAACATGTGACAAAAATTACGTGCAAAGGCGGACTGTCCCGCATACCAGTCAGTTAGGTCTGTGAAGGTTATAGGTATAATGTGTCGATGGATAAATATGTCTAAAAAAAAGTTATGTACCTTGTGAAGTTATAGTAGCAATACCACACGCTAACTGTGAAGGAAAACATCGTGAGGAAACCTGAGTGTCTGAGCTATTCACATACCTCAGCGCTTGAAATCGCCAATCCGCGGTGGACACGCGTGGTGATTAAGCCCATACTCTCTCCTTGAGAGAAGGCCTGTGCCCTACAGTGGGACGCATATAGGCCGATTATGCAAACGCCTCTCCATCTGCCTGTTCCTTCCGATATCTACGGTACAGATGGTAAGCAGAATGGAGGGAAATTGAAAATGTTCACTGCTTTTTTGGGTTCCGTACCTCAGAAGAAAAAAACAGTCCGTCCGTATGTCTGTCAAGACCCTTTATCTCGGGAAGGCGTGGAGTTATCGAGTTGAAAATAAAAACTATATGCTCAGGTCCACAGTCCCTTGAAGGTGCAAAAAAATCAAACCACTAATTTAACGTAAAAAAAAGTAACAGCGCAAACATTTTTTCCACATTGAAAAAAATCGAAGAAAATCATATTATCTTCTTTTACAGATAGTGATGAAATGTCTGTACAATCTTTCAATCATGTTAATAGTGATTTTCAGGACCCATGGCCACGAACCTGGGGCAAAGCCCTAAGACTAGATGGTATTCACGCCAAAAACGGCCGCTTTAGGCATAAATGATATCTAGTCCCAAGTTCGTGATCCGTGGTTTGCGAGTTCTTTGTCGGGGATCCTAAAGATCACTGTTAAAATGATTTAGAGATTGTACAGACACTTTTTACAAAAAAAAAAAGATATAATTTTTTTACTCG
Source organism: Yponomeuta malinellus (assembly GCA_947308005.1). Taxonomy (NCBI): domain Eukaryota; kingdom Metazoa; phylum Arthropoda; class Insecta; order Lepidoptera; family Yponomeutidae; genus Yponomeuta; species Yponomeuta malinellus. The sequence goes on along the minus strand of OX371021.1, from coordinate 3,196,699 downwards.
CTGGAGCCCCTTAGGCGGTGGTATTGGCCATTATCGATGACTAGGGCCCTGTTTTCATAGTTAGGTTCCAAATTAATACTAAATTTCTGGAAAAATGATCCCCAAAAAGAAAAGTCACAGAAAAATATTGTTATTTTACGATTCGAATATTATAATATTCTTTGGGATACCATAAATATTTCAATAGTACTGTAATGGGGTTGCTCCATCGAGTTTTGTGAAAATTGTGTAAATTATCTACAAACATACTTGAGTACGTGAGGTTATAATGAGAGGTAACCTGAGTATCTGAGGTGTTCACATGCATATGCATACCGCAGCGCATGAAATTGCCAATTCGCGGTGGGCATGCTCGATAATTATCCCATACTCACTCTCTCTCTCTCTGAGAGAAGGCCGGTGACCTGCAGTCGGACGTGTATAGACGAAATAAAAAAAAAGGTTCTAATTTCATTTTTATTCACATGCTTACTCTTAACTCCGAGCACGTTCGAGCCTCGGTTAGAGTTCTCTCGAAAGTTTCAAAAAGTTTAAAGTTGATTGCGGCATGTCGTGTGTAAATTAAAACCAAACTACACTCGCATAGAATCCGGGCGGCCATAGAATTATAATAAGGCATAGAACCGCAGCTTCCAAAGTGGAGGAACAAATTGGTAGCCCAATAACTTGGCTCCCAAGGCGCGCCACTTCTGTCTGTCGCCGGCCATCCTCATCCAGCCACTGCCAGCAGTCTGGGTCAGCATGGGTAGTATGGCGGCACGTGTCACGCGTTTTGTACCGCTAAAATGACAGAATTTAAAAATTGGGTGAATCTACTCGAAATTGTCACCGTCATTATCCTCGCAATTGTCACCATTCATTGTTGCTAGCGCAACAGGCGTTAGAATATTTTTTTCTAAATTTGTTTGATTTGATGGACCCTTTGAAATATTGTAACAATATTTTTATTGTAACTGCATATTTAGCACATTTCTGTGCCGAGAAATATGAGAGCTTGTTGGGAAAAAAATATGAATTGACGACAATTCGAGTAGATTTGCACAATTATGCTAATTATTAGTATGCTTAGAGCCGAGTTTCATAAAACTACGATACGTAGTTTTTTATGACAATTCGATGCACATTGCGTATCAGAGTTATTCTACGTTAATCTGCGGTTTAATCAACTTTGCAACGTATATTAGAGTGTAATAGTGAACAGTGAATAAATTGTAGTTCTATGAAACAGGGCCCAGTTGTCAGTATTGAGATTGGCACTATATTAATGCGAGTGTGTGCGTGTCCGCGAACGTCACTTTTTACCACAATCCGCTTACGCACACACGTGTTAAGTTAATGTCTGCGCGTCGTCGCCTAGCTTTGGAGCGGAGTTTTCTCATATTCTTTATTGCAAAACATGAATTCTAAAAATCTAATAAACAAGAATCTCGCGTCAGCGTGTTTGTTATCGAACACCTCCGAAACGGCTACACCGATATATATGAATATTTTTGTATATATTTGGAAGATCTGAGAATAGATCATAGGCTAATTAATATGGTAAAACAGCGTTTGCTGGGTCAGCCAGTCGTTACACAAAATTCGTTCCAAGGATGAACTTAACTCTGACTAACAGCCAACCTTAGCTTAAGCCAATAAAACGGGAAGAAAGGGGAAGTATTCGACACGCTCTGTCTTTGCGCGGTACGTCTATGCGCGAAGCGCTCTCTCATCGGCTTCCGAGGATAGTCAATAAAGTGACATCGATCCAACATCTGGGGGCACGGTGGTGCCCGCGCAAAGTCGAGCAAAAAGCGGCACAGCCATACCATCCTTTTCTCGAAGCCAAACACATTACCCTCCCTGTGAGCTCCACCGCTCTAATATGTTTTTTTTAATCTTATTTATTTAGGTAGATACAAACATTTAAAAACAAAATAATCAGGAAGAAAGAGTGAACATCACAATCGTTTTTTTTTTTTTTTTGCTTTGCTCGCAGTTCAGAAATCAGAAATCAATAATTTATTTCAACGTAAAGAATTTACATTCTGTTTGCTGAATGTCAATGTACTATGTTACTATGTTAGCCGCTGCCTTCGGGCCGTATTTGTAGTGGAGAAAAGGGCAGCGGGAAAAAAAACTCCACTCTGACCATCTTTTCTCAAATCATCTTAAACTTATACATCAAAGCCTATATGATATGAGTCCGTGATAGCCACTAATAACTTTAAAAGCCAAAAAGTTCAAGCATGTCAGTCCCATCATAACTTAACCATACAATTATATTATCCAAGCTGCATAAGGTAGATCTTAAATTACTATTAAGCTATCCTTAACAAGCGGTCCCCAGTGAGAATTGAACCCACGACCTCCGGCACGGTAATCAGACGTGATACCGCTAGACCAACGAGGCAGTTTAGGCTAGAAGATTTTTAGCTCTGTTTGACATCCGACATCTCAGCGATGTCACTCTGGTATTTTTTAAGGCTTCCGTTCCCGAAGGGTGCCATACCTTTTACTAAGACTTCACTGTCCGTCTGCCTGTCTGTCACCAGGCTGTAGCGCATGAACCTTGATAGCTAGGCAGTTAAAATTTTCACAGATGATGTATTTCTGTTGCAGCTGTAATAACGATTACTAAAAACAGAATACAATAAATATATAAGGGGGGCTCCCATACAACAAACGTTGTCTAAAGACAGCGTTCGCCATCTAGCGGCCATCTATGTAATCTTTACAGCGCCGATGTCATGTCGTCGAATGTCAATGTTAAACGCTTTTTGTTGGTTTCTATAGATGTCGCTGTTCTCAAATTCGGTCTTTGTCTAATGTTGCATAGATAATGGTACAGAACCCTTCGTGCGCGAGTCTGATTTGCACTTGGCCGGTTTTTTTACAAGTTATGTTTTGTTTGGCATTTTGTTTACAGTGGAATTCAAGATGGCCGGGTCGGGTAAGCCGTCGGGTGCCTTGAATCGTCGAGAAAATGCTCTGCCTCGATTTATTATTTTGTATTGACGACTGGACGGTGAAAGATTTTATTTCATTGTTTGATTATTTATTTATTCGAAACGATTTGATTTTATTACTGACTGGTTACTGCTACTGACTATTACATTACAATCTTCAATATTATTTATAAAGAAATTAACATCGATAAAGTGGAAAAATGTGTATAAAAAACCGACCAAGTGCGAGTCGGACTCGCGCACGAACGGTTCCTTACCATTATCTATACAACATTTGACAAAGATCTAATTTGAGAACAATGCCATCTATATAAACCAACAAGAAGCGTTTAACATTGACATTTAACGACATCACATCGGCGCTGTGAAGCTTACATAGATGGCCGCTAGATGGCGAGCGCTGTCTGTAGACAACGTTTGTTGTACGGGAGCCCCCCTTAAATAATTATTTTATTCTGTTTTTAGTACTTTTACGCTATAACAATAGCGGCAACAGAAATACATCATCTGTGAAAATTTCAACTGCCTAGCTATCACGGTTCAAGAGATACAGCCTGGTTACAGACAGACGGACGGACGGACGGACGGACAGACAGACAGCGAAGTCTTAGTAATAGGGTCCCGTTTTTACCCTTTGGGTACGGAACCCTAATAAAAAATAACCAACAACCCAACTGCTGAGCATTATACAAATATGTGATTATAGTTTTAACAGCCAACTCATTTGCAGAGTAAAACATTTGCGAAATGTTTATTTGTCAAATGATCATTTATAAAATGATACGTTTGTGAAATTAGATATTTGCCGAGCGACAATTTTTTTAAATGTCAGAAACACTTCTCCTGCAACTGTACTTGCAAAAAGGCGTTCCCTTTGCAGTAAGTGCTTCGTAGAATATGCAAATAGAAGGCGTCTTGAGTGACACTCACCCTATTACGGCCTGTCAAGGTTTCCGACCGCACTAGCGGGTGATATCAAGCGAAGATAGGGCCCCTAGTCGTCTATCTATTTATATAACACTGCAGTGCCTTGACAGTTGGCTGTTGAAAGAAGGCCTATTATGGGGCTCCATCCAGTAATACTAGCGCCGCCAATGGAGATTATATCTTTGCTTACAGATCGTTTTTGCAAAACGTTTCAGACCAATCTAGTTATTGCAAGCAAAGAGTGCTACCGCCGAGAGTAGGCGATGCAGCCAAAGTTCGTTAATCTTCTAAAGTTAACGAAACCGGAGCTTACGTTTCAATTAGGCTTATGGGCCCGTACACAAAACTGCGATGCGACGTCGCATCGTAAAAATCTGCGAGCCCGCGCGTCGCGTCGCAAGAACTTGCGAATTGATTCGCATCGGTGTTCATAATAGTAATAAAGATCTGCGAGCCCGCGCGTCGAGTCGCAAGAACTTGCGAATTGATTCGCATCGGTGTTCATAATAGTAATAAATGGATGAACCCAAAATCTTATTTCTTTCTTTTTTTTCCTGTATCGTCTTAGCAATAACAGAAATGAGAAGTTATTTTTACGAGCCATGTCACGACCTAGTTTACAAAATACGTTCAGTACGGTTGACGGTCGTCGAAAGAATGGAAATCGCATCGCAGCAATTCATGTCGCAGTTTTCGGTGTTAAGAATTCGCATCGCGCCTATTGTAGTGCTTCGGTTTATTGAAAGTTAGAAGTCCTTTTTGGAAAGCTTACAGGTAAAATAAGGAAGCTTAATCCGTACTGTAACATTACGCCCTTTCGCTCGTTACTGCAGCCTCCCAAGGTTGCCTGAAGGGCCTACCCTACTGGGGAGTTAGTTGTCCCTGAGGGACCCAACTTCCCTGAAAGGAAACTCTCGGTTAACACATAAGAGTTTATTAAATCGTGCCAACAAACATATTATTATTATTCTATAACGCTATTATAACCTATTTCATTATGTATATTACAATCTCTCATCGGCGGTCCTATACCGATATCTCTATCCTATCTGGAGCGCGTGAGGAATCTAAAAAAACGGCCCTCTTACGAGATTGACGCGAGTGGCGGCTCTGATGCCGCGCCCTGGCGCATTTTATATGCCCAGGTCGTAAACTCGACCCGCTTACGCCTGCGGCAGGGGGTTGACTGCCCAAGGTCCGGGCACTATCCGGAAATCTGAATACGCTGCCGATGGCTAACCGAACCTTCCCAGTCACGTAGTGGCCGACCCCGAGTGGAGCCCGCTTTGACTGGCTATTGTCGGCGGTTATATAGTGATCCGTCGGCTTCCCCTCTTTGACTTTTGCGCACGACTCGCTTTGCACACGACACGCTAATCTGTTGCGCTGATTGCGTTGCAGTACTTAACCAAAATTGAAAAGACTAAGCAATAGTTTGATCAGAGAACGTTGCGGTCTGAAAGATAATGTAGTAACTAGAATTGACAAAGGAATGTTGCGTTGGTTTGGACAATTATGGAAAAGATGAAGGAAGAAAGATTGACGAAAGAAATATATACAGAGCGAATGTAGATGGAAGAGACGTCCTAGACGGACATACTTCACCCAAATAGAGAATGTATCAGCCAAGGGCAAGACAAAAAGTAACCGAAACCGGCATGCGTGTATGCAAAGACTAATTAATATTGATGAAGCGAAAGAGATCTGTGAGGCAGGATCGTGGCAAGCTTTGACTTCTGCTTACCCCTCTGGGATACAGGCGTGAGTTTATGAGTAAAAGACAAAGTTTGGAGTCCGTGTGTTCATTCTTTCTCCATAATTACGTACCTTGATTTTGGAAAATGACACCTAGTTTAACTTGTAGCATTCATTGAGTCGCACTTTCTGTGGTTTTTTAAAAATTTAATGTCACAAAAGATTAAAGATTAAAAAAGGAATAGAGACGACCTACAAAGAATGTGTAAAGCACACTTTGTGTGAAAAGGGTAAAATAACATTACCCTTATAAGATGTTCGTTCAACCAAAAATGGTGTGGAAGAGATCACTTTTCGTAATAAGGCCACCGTCTGCACTCTTAGGTTAAGAAATATCTGGACAATTTCCATTTTTTATATACAACAAAGGGTTCTCTATCTATCTATGTCAGGCATTAAAACGCATGTTTTTGAAAACGAATATGTTGTTATAAATATTTCTCAGTCTATTTATTAACGGGTTTGTTAACTAAAACTATTTTTAAGTAGCCTCTTTTCTGTCCTACTGCTGGGCAAAGGCCCCCCTCCAATTCAGTCCAGAGTATACGGTCCCAGACCACTCCGTCGAAAATCGTCGCGATGCGAATTCGCAAAGCAGTAAACTGCGAAACGAATTTCTGCGATACGATTTCGTGCGGCAAAGCATCTCCCTTCCACGATTCGGGTGACCATTCCTTCGACGACCGTCAACCGTACTGAACGTATTTTGTACACTAGGTCATGACATGGATCGTAACAAGAAGTGCTCAATTCTGTTATTGCTAAGACAATACAGGAAAAAGAAAGAAAGAGGATTTTGGATTCATTCATTTATTACTATTATGAGCGCCGATGCGAATCAATTCGCAAGTTCTTGCGACGCGTCGCGCGAGCTCGCAGATTTTTACGATGCGACGTCGCATCGCAGTTTTGTGTACGAGCCCATAAAGTGAATATTGATAAACGCTTCATACTTTATAAGGTGTTAAGTGCAAGTTGTGACGTCATCGTTCGAGTCCGATTCGTAATGCGCGTTTTTGTACCACGTAACTAGTATGACTTTTTTGACAGGTTACATTATGAAAAGTATTAGTCGCAGAGTAAAAAAATTACCATGTTTATTTTTCTTTTAACATGGCCTCTCCGATTATAATACAACACTTCTTTGTGCAAGTTCTCCATTCTTTGTTCATCTGTAAAATACTAGACGAACCCCGTTCAAGGGCTTAACATCAAATTGGCCAAATAAGCACTCTGTTAGCACGCTCCACTTCATTGCACTGACGCCGGAAAATAACCTCTCTTCACAGACGAGGCCCTACTTTTGCTGAACGAACAACCCTTAGTCTCCAGTTTCAAATAATTTGTTTGAAGATGTAGTTCAAGATAAAGTGGTCGTTAAGCAGAGTACCCTTAGCCCCGTTCCCGGTGACGTCACCGAAGTGGACTTTGCGAATTTGGTTGGTATCGCATTAGAAATAGAGTGAGTATTTGCATGTGGACGCTTCTCCGATCGATTTATCAACGGTGACGTTAGTAAAGGTCTCATATGACGTCATGAATTAGCGTTGACGCTTTCGCGCGCGTGGAAAGGGTATCGCCGTTCCTTTCGCACTCGTTCGGCTGTAAATTTCAGGGTCGACAATTAACGATGCCGAGGTTCTATAGTGAGTATCTGGTCTAAGTTTGCCTCAAGGATTTGTAAGATAGGGCCACTATAAAAGTAGATTACAAAAAAAATACAAAATATTTATTTTAACCACAAAAACACAACATTATCTTAACACTTTACACGGAGTATACATGCAAAAGGTATTATTATGATTATGTTACCGTTTTTTGGCAAAGTTTAGTACGAATGCAATTTACTGTGGTCTCCACACTAGGTTATACCTGTGGAGGCCGATTGCTTTACCATTTGGTTTTACCAAGTCGTAGAAGGTACGTACTTAAGTAACTATATTATTTTCAGTAGGTAGTTTATTTAAGATTATTTAAGAGAATTTAACACCTACCTACCTACTCATTTTCGTAAGCGGTGGTAGCGCAACGGTTGTTCGCCGGCCTCACATTCGGGAGGTCTTGGGGGGCGAATCCCGGCTTTGTTTTCTGAGTTACGTACATTTTTGTGAAGTTGTACTTAGTAGCAATACCACTCGCTATCTGTGAAGAAAAAGATCGTGAGGAAACCCTACTGTAAATTTTCGACATCGTATTAAGTTAGATTTGGCCGAGGACGTAAAGAAAAGGGGTGGTTGAGGAAGACGTGAGGTATTTGTGAAAGTGAAAATGAAACTATGTTATTCGCCACAGAAGATTGGCAAGCAGAAGATACAAATTCTCAATTATTGCTTTTATACCTTTAATACAAAAAGCGGTGATAGCCTAGTGAAGTTATGGTAGCAATACCACTCGCTAACGGTGAAGGAAAACATCGTGAGGTGTCTGAGCTATTCACATACCTCAGCGCTTGAAATCGCCAATCCGCGGTGGGCACGCGTGGTGATTAAGCCCACACTCTCTCCCTGAGAGAAGGCCTGTGCCCTAAAGTAGGACGTATATAGGCTGCTTATATATACAAACTGACCCCTCCAAGTTTCACGATGGTGTGAAAACTGTAAAAATCAAGTTGGGAGTTTTTAAAAAACTGACCAAGTGCGTGTCGTGTTGTCGGGCCACGCGTAGTGAGTAAGTAGTTTCACGGGAATCTGTACGAAGTTTTCCTTTTATCAGTCAGCCACTTATTACTCGCTAACTTGCAAAGCCTACTTAGCCGTGACAGTTTCCTGTTAAGTGAGCGACCATGGAGGGAAAAAATCATATCTTGTTTTTTACAGATCAAACTGGCAAAAGTGTCTGTACAATCTGATTTTTAAGACCCAAGGCCAAAACCTGGGACTAGACAGCATTACAGCCAAAAATGGCCGTTTTTGGGATAAATGAACCCAGGTTATTCGTCGTGGGTCCCAAAAATCACTGTTTGTAAACATGATTGAGAGATTTTACACACACTTTTTCAAAAACGATCTATAAAACGAGATATGATTTTTTTTCCATTGATGGTGCTAGTTAGCTTACTGGATCCCAGTTCATTTTATGCTACTGAGCTAGGGAAAGGGCTCGGAATTTCTCTGCGAGATCGAATCTGAAATGATGAGATCCGTAGACGAACGAAAGTAGTCTACATAGCCCAGCGGATTAGTAAGTTGAAGTGGCAGTGGGCGGGGCACATAGCACGCAGCAGAACTGATGGCCGATGGGGCCGAAAAGTTCTAGAATGGAGACCACATATCGGCAAGCGCAGCATAGGACGACCAGCCACAAGATGGACAGATGACCTCATCCAAGTGGCAGGAAGACGCTGGATGCAAGCCGCTTCAACTAGTCTTTTTGGAAATCCATGGAGGAGGTCTATGTCCAGCAGTGGACTTCTTGTGGCTGAATAATGAATAATTATGCTACTGACCTGGATTTTTCACGTTTCTACAATCAACCGTTTAACCTGGGAGGGAGGGAGGACGCCCTACTCTAACCAAATTTGCGCTTTTTAACTGACTTCAAAAAGGAGGAGGTTATCAATTCGACGCGTATATTTTTTTTATTTTTTTTATTTTTTTTTTTTGGTTCTTTCCTCCATAACTCCGTCAAATGTAAACCGATTTCGACAATTCTTTTTGTTCGAGTAGATATAACGTAACATTGGTCCCATTTTAATTTGGTGAAGATCTGATTAAGACTTTCAGAGATGAAGAACGGAACTCTTCAATGGACAGCAGTAAATATGGCCTAATGGGGCCCATCCTTTAGTAATATCCGTATGTGTAATAAAATAGCATTAAAGTAGTCCCAAGGTAATTTGGTGATGTTCTGGTGAAGACTTTTGGAGATGGAAATTGAGAAAGTCAAATTTTGAAGCAACGAATTAAGTAGGTAGGGTAAATTATAGTTATAAGGGACTCGTATATTTTTCTCCTGCTCCCCCACTAAAAATTCAATTTTTTTTTTCAATTCAATTCAAATATTTTTATTCATTGTAAAAACCGAATGTTTACTTAATGAACGTCAAAGTTGTTAGTTTCACAATTAATGGATTATGTGGAGAAGAAGCTAACAAAGAAACTCCACATTTATTCTTTTCAAAACACGTTTTAACTTAATTAACAGAGTTTTCAACTTAAAATATTAGTCATGAATGTGTTGAACACTAGTCACAATCGTCCTTTAAATAATATTAATCTACTGTTTAATGCCAAACATCTCTGTCTTCTAAATAATCCTTGATGTTATAGTAAGCCTTTTTGCACAGAATGTGCTTAACACATTTTTTAAATCGCGTTGGAGGTAACTCTAATATATCTTGAGGAATTTTGTTGTAGAACCTTATACAGTGCCCCATAAAGGATGTGTTAACTTTTGTTAAAAATTGAAAAATTAAAAAAAAACATAAAAAAACGACTTCGAAACACTACAGCACTAAAAAGTTAGAAATAATTTAAATAATTAGAAGTATGTATACATGTAGGTATTGTTTATCTTATATCTAGAAATTATTAAATTAATGCAGCAGATCCGATTATTTCCGTTTAAATTATTTTTTTATAGTAGGTATCAACATTATATCAAACTAGGTATATTCTTTTTGTTGCACTAACCCGTGCTCAGGACAATTTTAAAAAACCTTTTTAGAGGTTCCTTTAAAAGGTTTTTTAAAATTGTTCTGAGCACGGGTTAGTGCGACAAAAAGAATATAATCATGGAGGTACAGCGATATTATTCCGATGTAAAAACCTAACTGCAAAGTGGGTTACTCGGGGCTGCAAGTGATGTAATTTGCTTCGGCTAGATGTCGCCGCCTGTACGTAACACAGAGAAAGTTTGTAAAGAGGCTCAAAATTTCGCCGATGCCTGCACTTACCCATTAGCTCAGTTGGGAGAGCGCTGGCACGGTTAGCCAGAGGTCGCGGGTTCAAGTCCCGCCATGGGTGCAATTTTTAGCTTCTAAATCGGTTCTTTAATATCAATCATATCACACATTTGAAAAATGTTAAAAAAAACATATATTATTAATACATAATATTTTTGAAATGTGACGTCACGAAACTTAGGACCCCTCCCAGCCCTTGTCACACAATGATACACTTAGTCGACCTCCTCCCCCCCCCCTCTTAACGTGTGACGTACTTTATGGATGGTCTCTAAGATGAATACGTAAACAAAAAAAAAATGGCGCCAATACCTAGTAGAAACTCCGGCGTTTCTTGAAGAAAGTGAAGTGGCGGTGAAATGTTGATGCTTGTGGAGTTTTATGAAGCTGTGGAAGTGTTGTGAAGCGTATGGTTTCCATTGCCGTTACGTCACTATCCTTTCTCTTTTCTTTTTATACTTCTATTGTTGAAGTTCAACGATAAACATATTTGATTCCGCTTCTATGCATCGTAGCCATACATTTTCGGTCATTTTTAGCACGATGAGCGACACCGTTAGCATCAAAACGCCTATAAACTGGAAAAAAATCTGAACTCACCAAAATGTGTGTACACTACAATCCGAGTAGTCTAACAGTATTTAGTCACTAAATCACTCTACAATTGCAGTATTTACATTTCAATGGTACGAATTAAATAGGCATCTCTCGCGAAGAGGAACGGGTCGCGCGAGGCGCCGAGTTAAGTTGCACGGGTATGCCCTACTAATATTACTTTATTGAACAGACTGAATCCCCTGTTCTATATCCACGCAAAGGTTTGTGCCATTAGGAACCTGTAACAGGCTGAAATATAGCCTCCAATTTAGAATGATGACTGGAGCTGCGGCGGGGCAATTTATCATGGGGCTTAACGATGGCATCAAAGGATTCTGTTCGATGTACATCGTATGTTCGCCCTGTTTCTTGTCTGCAGTAACGTTCATACCATGGTGCGATTACTTCTAGAAAGTAGTGAAGAGATTTATCTCTTCTGTAAATCCTCGCAGCAAAAATACGACGACTTTTGGATAGAAACAATAGTTTTGATAGATTATAGTACAATTACATGTTGCTTGCACAAATATTGTCACAAGAAGACAAAACAAAAGACGATCTATATAAAAAGAATAAGTTTGAAGCAGCAAGGAGTTTGCATACTTTTTGGTAGGCGCAAACAAGTAGATAGATATAAAATAAATAGCTGACTTGGCAAATTTGTTTTGCCATATTAATTAGCCTACGACCTATTCCCAGACATACCAAATACACTCACACAAAAAAAAAAAACACAAAAATCGGTGGAGCCGTTTCGGAGGAGTTCGATAATAAAAACTGTGATGCGAGATTTTTATAATATATTAGATAACGGTATAAAAATGTATTAAAGAGCTCCAGGGAGTAACACAAGCGCTACGGAGGAAAAAAATCATCTCTTTAAAAATCGAATTTGCCAAAAGTGTCTGCGCAATCTCTCTAACATTATTAGGACCCATGGCCGTGAACCTAAGGCAAGAAACCTAGGACTATATCTAGTCCTTAATGCTATCGCATTAAAGCCAGCAACGGCCGTTTTGGCATAGATTCTATCTAGTCGCAGGGTCGTGATATCATGTTCTTTGTCGTGGGTCCTAAAAATCACTGTCAACATGATTGAAGATTGTACGAGTACACACCTTTTGCAAATACGATCTGTAAAAGATATGATTTTTTTTTTCACTGGCAGCGCTCGTTACCCACTGGATATACTATTGTTTAGTAGACAAATATGTCTGCACATATTCATCTTTTAACGTGTCCTCTCCTATTTTTTTATTTTTTTATTTTTTTTTTTTGTTTGTCCTCTCCTATTCATTTAAAATATATTTGGTGCAAGTTTTCCATTGACAAGTCCCGCCCGCCAGCCCACACCTGAACGTGGGATCATTATTAATTCAGCGCTAGTCAGACATCTATGTTTTAACGACAACTGGTTAACAGTTGATTAACAGCTTTTTAGAGTAAGGGCAACTGGGAGTATGCGTCTGTTGACGCATACATCTGTGTGTCAAATTCAAAGTGGAATATTACTTGGCTCTGTCGTATAGTAATGAGGTGTAAATTGTATTATGAATAACGCTCTGAGGCTTGATACTGATATTGAGCCACGTAGGTAGTTCTGCAATAGATAGATAGATAGAATGTTCTAGGTGTATATGTCGTAGCCATATCATAGAATTGACCATATTATGATGTGGTTAGCCATATCACGAAATGTGTCCTTTTCATGAAAAGGCCAAGTGAAACTGGCCGTATCATGAAATGGCTTAGTCAGATCAATGAGCGACCGACGTTTGACGATTTGAATAGCGATATGCATGACTATTTCATGATGCGGCCAAACGTTAGCGGCCATATCGTAAAATACCTACTTCCATTATCCACCGTTAGAGGCGCTGATGTTAGTTTGTTGTGTATTTCTACCATGGAGGCGATAGAAAATATTTCTAGTGACGGCAAAATTCCCGTAAATACTGTGCAAAATGAGGAAAGTAGGGCAGCAATCTCATTTTGTTGTAATCATTGTACCGCATTGTATTTTACGAGTGATAAAATATAAACTGTTGCTTCTTTTATTGGTATTTCAACCTATAAGGTTCAAATGCACCAAAACACTGAATACGTTAGATTAGGTTAGGTTAGGGACCTAAAATGTAAATGAGTAGAGTGCACGCACGTAAAAGTCCATTTCCAATTAATTCAGTTTGATCAAAGAGTATGAGAAAGAGAGAGTACTTTCATTATATTTGTAAAGTCGTACCAGAAGTGTTTCCTGGTGAGTACAACTTTATATTACTTAAAGTTGCGTAGCATCTTGAACTTCACACCCGAAGTTTTTACAGCGAAAACGTTTGGTGACTTGTCTTCAACAGGAAAAACTAGATAGGACAAGTCACAGGCAGTTTCACAACTTCTAAATTAAGTCTATTCGAGCTTGTGATCAAATCGTTAGAGAGGCCAGGAAAGTACCGCAACACGGTCGTCATAAGCATTCATAAGCAGCCTATATACGTCCCACTGTAGGGCACAGGCCTTCTCTCAGAGAGAGAGTATGGGCTTAATCACCACGCGTGCCCACCGCGGATTGGCGATTTCAAGTTTCCTCAGGTTTCCTCACGATGTTTTCCTTCACCGTTAGCGAATGGTATCGCTACTATAACTTCACAAATGTACATAACATAGAAAACAAAGTCACAGGTATATGACCGCACTGGGAATCGAACCTGGGTCTCTCGCTTCCGAGTCCGAACATTGGACCCACTAGGCCCCCACCGCGAACAAGGCCGTAGTTCCACAACCCGGCCCCGTCCGCTTTTTTTTATTTGTAATGACGTCGAGAGAGGAGCCACTGTGTATATGCTATCGGACCGAGCCACTTCAACTTTATGAGGCACTCGAAACGGAATTAAGTGGGAAATTAAGTGATAGCGGAGCGGGTTATGAAATAAGTTATATGACGTGCGCTCTGTCCCATACAATCTAATAAGGTCAGAGCATAAACTCACGCCAACCCGCCTGTCAAGCGTGGCGATTACTGCAACGCCCTTCATTGTTAGGAAAACCATGAGGGAGGCCTATGTCCTGCAGTGGGCGTCGAGTGGCTGATGATGATGATGATGAGAAAATGTGCACACTTTGTGCCAAAAAGCCTACTAAAACATTAAAGATTATTTCATCATCAGCCATCTTTACGCCCACTGTAGGACATAGTTTTCCCTAACCATGAAGGGTTTTGCCATAATCGCCACGCTTGGCAGGCGGGTTGGTTCTGAGGCGATCGCAGTACGCGGTTGGAATCTCAAGAAGACGCTGCTGCCCGTCTCCTGGTAATTTATTTCCTTAGTCGCCTTCTACGACATCCACGGAAGGAAATGGAGTGACGCTATTCTTAATCCGGCTCCACACGGTGCCATCTAAATAATAGGTAATTATTTAGATGACAAAGATGTCGGGAATTAAATTAAAAAAACCACAGAATTATTTCTTGCTACAAAATTCACTCTCAAAAACGGCCCCTTTCCTCTTGATTAGCCTGTACCAATACTATCTACTAATAAAATATTATGCGCAAGATGTGCTGTAGAGTAAATCGCGCAGTGATCAGTAATTAGGTATCTCGCGAGATGGCGGGTGGCAGGTGCTTAGCTATTTTGCCAGGTAATACTGAACTCGCTCCGATTGGTAACACTATTGACAAGCCCCGCCCATCATCATCACATCATCAGCCCCTTAACATGCACTGCAGGACACAGGCCTCCCTCATGGTTTTTATAACCACGAGGGGTCTTGCTATAATCGCACGCTTGGCAGGCAGGCTGGCGATTGCAGTATGGGGTTGGAATCTAAGGAAGACGCTGCTGCCCATCTCCTAGTAATGTATTTCCTTAGTCGCCTTCTACGACATCCACAGAAGGAAATGGAGTGATGCTATTCATAATCCGGCGCCACGCGATTTTAATAACTCTAAGTAATTTTATTTTCCTCGCAGGTGTAGTATAAAGCACTACGTATCACTCGAGAGGAAGTTCTATTTCTGTTCTCGAGTTTCCTTTAAGCCATCCGCTGCGCTTCGGGCTTAAACATACTCTCGAACAGAAATAGGCCGTTTTCTCCCCTCAGTGTACAATGTATACTACCCGTATTCTTCTTTTTTTACAAATAATTTTGGACCTTCAGCCTCTTGTGTTGCCAATTAATCCTTCCGAAAAGTTTCCGTTGCGTGACTCATCCACTTACCCCGTCAGAGCTCTGTTTCTTGACTTCGCAGTACTCGTTGAGGACATCCTGCAGCTTCCTTGTTGCGTCTGCAACAAAAAATGTGTCGTTATGGAATCTAATTGTGTCAACACGGAAACCAGTCGCCATGTGGCATGACGAGTCATATTGTGTGAATCGGTGGTTGCACAGAGGTAGAACGCTGACCTCGCATTCGAGAGGTCGTGGGTTTGAATCGCGGCCTCAAAGTCTATTGGAAATTGCTTTGTTGCTGTAAGCGTTATTAGTGAAACTGTGAACTCGATTAATATGTTCATAATATCAATAAAAAACCCTCTTTCTAAGTCAGCTTAATGACGGACAATGACGGAAACCTACGCTGCGCGTAGCTCGACACGCATTTGGCAGATTTGTTTCTAGTTTCTTTACAGATCCAAAACTTCATCTTTAGCGAATTGTCAAACTAATCGCGGTGAGTTCAAGCCTAGTTCCGAAACCATATGCAAAATTTTTATGAAATCACTTATCAATGACATTAGATGAAATAAAATTATAGGAAACCTTACAAAACGTAGAATCGTACGATATTATAAACTCTTATGGCTGGACCACGCGGAGTCAGTCACTGACGGTCGGTCCTGATGCCTGGAACTGCTTTCTTCCGTTTTCATAGTTAGTGAAGATAGCAGTCGTGGTTTCACTACGCGACAGCGCTGAACTGACTTTGAAATACATTTACACGAGGTCAGTATCAGGTCAGTACCGAGTCAGCACTGACTTGGCATTGCACTGACGTTAGTGACTCCGCAACGGCATGGCTCCAACTCAGCAATTAACTTTTCATTCAAATTTGAGCATTTAAGTTGTGTGTCGCGGTGGTAGCCTAGTAGGTAAAACATTGTACTCTGAAACGGGAGACCCAGGTTCCATCCCCAGTGCCCATGCCCATGTACCTATGACTTTGTCTTCTAAGTTATGTACATTTGTGAAGTTATAGTAGCAACACCACTCGCTAGCTGTGAAGAAAAACATCGTGAGGACACCTAAGTGTCTGAGCTATTCATGTACCTCAGCGCTTGAAATCGCCAATCCCATACTCTCTCTCTGAGAGAAGGCCTGTGTCCTACAGTGGGCCGTATATAGGCTGCTTATGTTTTTTTAAGTTGTGTGTCGTGAAGTATGTTTCATATGTCACTGTGAAAAGGCCAACTGCGGGCAGTCAGCGCCGCAGGTCAGCAAGCTTGCCGCTGCCATACAGCTCAGTTGAGTATGTCTCTGCTAGTTAGCAGCCGGCGCGCTTCGAGCGAGCGGACCGCATACTTCCGAGCCGACTGTGAGCCGCCAGCTAGTCTAGCGATGGGCGACTCAAGTCAATTGCTCGAGTAACTCGAGTTGGGCTGCCACCGAATAACCTCGAGTTGAAAATTCTGTCCACCGGGTTGACTCGGCGGGTGTGCGAGAGCGAGCTGACCCGCGAGTGTGACTGAGTGAGTCAGTACTATGCGACCGAGCTCTGTGTCAGAGTGAGAACGAACGAAATATTGAATGAATGAGTCGACACTACGCAACCAAGCTATCTGCCAGAGAGAGAGAGAGAGAGAGAGAGAAGGAAAAAAATATCGGATTCTCCCGAAACCATACGATTCCAACCGAGCTCGCTCGAACGAAAGCTCCGACGGTGTGACCACTGTGCTGAGTCAACGCTGATTCGAGTTGACTCGGGTTGCTACTCAAGTCAGCCCGTATTTAAACTCGAGCTACTCGAGTAACTCTGCCTATCGCTAAGCTAGTCCTATCCTAGTCCTAGGCGTGTTCAATCATGAATGCCATAAAATATGCGATACTCGCGGTGGCAGCCAGCTTGCACCCCGCAGGCAGCTTAAATTCGAGGCGGAACTGTGGGCCCTTATTATGAAAAATGCTACATTATGGGAAGTAGGGAGATGCTCGCTTGTCAGAGTGTATTAAATATGAAACGATTCAAAAAAAGAACCGTATTTCTCGCTATATTCGAGTGAATTGTCGGGCTCAAGGGCGCCGTTGACGACCCTTCCGAACATATCGCTGCTTCATAATACGGGCCCTGTGCTGCAGCTGTGTCGTTGCAGTGCCGGTATAATGTGCCATGACCTTTTACACTGTCAAAGTCTAACCGGTCTCTCGGTGTTTTCAAACACTTCAACTAAAGCTTTCGCAAACACTCTCCCGGTTTCTCGTTGCAATCAAGAGTTGTGAAACTCTAAAGCCAATGCAATCAAACGATATGAGACAACTTTGTATTCGACAGGCAATCTACGTTTGTTTTTATTTATTCAGAGCTTAGTCCGCTTTGGTTCAGCTGAAATCTAGATGGTTTGAGCCGCGGCCGTGGTGCGGTTATGTAGTTAGTAATTGAAATGCTATCAATTTGGACTATCCATCCATCCATCTGTACAATACCTTTGAATGAGCAATTCTTATATATATATGTACCTATACAAGTATGCAGGGGCATACTAAATTTCATAAAAATCGTTGGAACCGTTTCCCAGATTCAGGTTATATACATAATAGTGCAATAAAGAGTATTAATCTAATGTAATATAAAGTGCCTTTAAAAAAAAGCTAGGGTAATCGATAAGTTATGGCTAAGGCGCGTTCATTTTGCTGTGGCTTTCAAATCACCCAAAATTCATTGATTTACGTTACGTCTGGCATTGCGTCTCGCACGCATTCTAACACATTTAATGATTGTAAAAAATATATACATATACTTCTGGTCTTGCTAGATAATAAAATTACGGAAATTTTAAATACATTTTTATTTTCAGATACTTAGTTTTTGACGAAGAAAAGATGCTTATTAATTTATTGGGAAGAATTATTAATTTTAGTAGCACTGATGTATTTTTTTTATTATTAATTATGTAATAATAATGTGCAAGCAGGGCGGATGCCAGACGTAACAGCAGCCTTAATAAGAAAGTATAATAGATTTTTGTAGCGGATAGCCCAAAAACCTAACAAAATTTTGAAAATTACGTAGTACATTTTTAGGGCTTTTTGTTTGCGGTCTCGTAAAAACAGGTAAAATTCAAGTACCAAACTATTTGTATGTGTGTGCTTATAGTGCATTGTATAGTAGTACAATAGTATACCGACAAACAATAAAATCGGCTATGTGTATATTCGTACGTTTGTATTTTAACTGTGTAAACCATTTCCCATGTCCGAGTCGTCCCTTCACCCATCTAGTGTGAGTGAAGGTGCCACTGGACGCTTAATAAATCATCTCATTATGTAGATGTAAAGGTCAAAATTTATTTTATCCTTTTCACACCATTTTTTTGATCTCTTTTTATTCTGTTCAGGATTGCAACAAAAAGAATATAATCATGTAGGTACAGCGATATTATTCCGACGTTGACCCTAACTGCATAAAAGTGGGTACTCGGGGCTGCAAGTGATGTAAATTACTTCAGCCAGATGTCGCTGCCTGTACGTAATACAGAGAAGTTTGTGAAGAGGTTCGAAATTTCGCGGATGCCTGCACTTGCCCATTAGCTCAGTTGGGAGAGCGCTGCCACGGTTAGCCAGAGGTCGCGGGTTCAAGTCCCGGCATGGGTGGAACTTTTAGCCTCTAAATAGGTTTTTAAAAATTGTCCTCAGCACGGATTAGTGCAACAAAAAGAATATAATTATGTTCTTTAATTTTAAAACACAAAATTTAAAACACGTCACCCACTCTAGATTTCTTTTGGACTACCACACTATATTTTGCTGTCCATGTTTTGTTTTGTTTTAAGTTTTAATTATTGTGTGTTATTTGTTGCTGCAATAAATGTTTCTCTTTCTTTCTTTCTTTCTATCCTTCGAACAATAGAGTTGCCATCACTCACAGTGTTTATCACGTATCCGCAGTTTTAATCTGTACGATTCTGAATTAACCATAACAATTTGTTAAATTATTCCTTTCAAGGTCATAATCTAGCAGGTTAAAATAAACACAGTTTTTCTGGAAGTCGTATGCAGTTTTATGAATCGTGCATCAAGAACCCTTCAGTATGTATGTATGTATACAAGTTTTCATTAGGGAAATCGTCCGGCGCCTGAGGAGACGTGGGTAGGACAAGGGGCAGAGGCTTTCCCTGGGGCGGTGCGACGGGGGAACGCTGGGCCACGTCATGGGATCTTTTGGGTCGGGTGTATCTCGGGGCAGTATTTTTTTTTTGTGCCACTTTTTAGGACGAAGTATTATGTGCGTTTTGTTCGGATTTTGTGATGCTTTTTCATTTTCTAAACATTTTATATATATTTATTTATTTCAACAACAAACTTAAACTATCATTACGGGGAGTCCCTAATTCAATAGTTAAGCTAACAACAATGAACAAACGCAAATAAGTCTGAATAATAAAAGTCTCAATAACAATATGATTATAAACTTAATATTTGAGTTGCGGCCTTTGTGAACTAAGTAGTTATCATAAAGTAGTTATCATGAAATAAGTAGTTATCATAAACAGCCTATATACGTCATACTATAGGGCGCAGGTCAGAGAGAGAGTATGGGCTTAATCACCACGCGTTCCGGCCGCGGATTGGCAATTTCAAGCGCTGTAAAAACTCAGATACTCAGTTTTCCTCACGATGTTTTCCTTTACAATTAGGGAGTGGTATTGCTACAATAACTTCACAAATGCACATAACTTAGAAAGTAAGTCATAGGTACATGCCCGCACTGGGCAATCGAACCTGGGTCTCTCGCTTCCGAGTCCAATGTGCCACTCACTAGGCTACCACCTCTAATAATAAATAAGTATGTATGTATATATCGTCGGTCGAATTAATTATCGAAATATTTTAAGATATGATTATTGTTTTGAGTAATTGACGTTTTAAAAATCTGTAAAATTTAAAAATTCATAGTAATATCACTGTTTCTTTACTGGTTGAAGTCGTTGTGTAATAGTTACATTTAACGTTTGACTTGTACCATTAGTGATTAGGAAAAAAATCTTAAATTCTTAATAATGCTGCATACATACACATTGGCCTTCGCAACTACGTAATGAGATGATTTATACAGCGTCCAGTGGCACCTTCACCCACACTAGGTGGGTGAAGGGACCACTCAGATGCTGCAGTGCCTGGGACTGGGACGAGATGGACTAGATGGAGTAGGCTGCCCGGCACCTATACCATCCTGACAGCTCAGTCGGCCTACCCCACAGGAAAGACAAGTGAGTTCGTGCGGAGCCAACCAAGCCGCGGGTCAATCTGCATCATCATCATCATCAGCCTATGCTTGACCACTGCTGGACAAAGGCCTCTTCTATTGCACGCCACTGAGCACGGTCCTCGGCTACTCTCAGCCAGCTCTTGCCAGCCGCCCTGCGAAGATCATCGCTCCACTGAATCTGAGGACGTCCGACACTACGTTTACCGATCCACGGCCTCCACTCAATCTGCATACTTAACTCAAAACACGTGGTTTTGGAGATGTTCCGGTAATGATTCCGACTCCGACCGACAATAACTGCTTATAATAAATAAAAATTTACTCATGTTATGTTATAAATTTGCTTATGTTACTCACATGAAGCTAACTCCTGGAGTTGCTGGAACTCTGCCGGGGACAGCTTGTCCCACTGGAAACTGCTGCCAGCTGTGTTGGGCATCTCCTTCTGAAACAGATTTTTATATTTCAGTGAACAGCTGACTGCTGCTTAACAGATCGCTAGTACACGAGAAACCCGGAGTTAGAAGATTCTTCCTACTTTAGTTTACTAAAACCATCAAATGAGTCCACCGCCGATGACTCATTTGATGGTTTTAGTAAACTAAAGTAGGAAGTAAAGTAGTTCGATGTACCTTTCAAAATCGATTAACCCACATAATATTTAACAGAACTACTCTGCCACGCAATGTACCTCGAATTGTCATAATAAACTACGAATTGTACTTTTATAGAATACTAGCGGTCTCGGCGAACTTCGTACCGCCACACAATCCGTTTATACGATACTTAAACAACGCCATCTATTTTTAAAAGACAACGTTCGCTCGCACGACGCCATCTATTTAAAACTTAAAATAAACATTATCCCACGGGAACGCATTACCGGAGTATCAAGTACACTTTGTCTCAATTCAGGTCTTTGTCTATCTGTACGCCAAGTTTCACGTAAATCAGTTCAGCCGTTAAATTATTGCGTGATTGAGTAACAAACATCCAAACATCTTCACGAACTTTCACATTTATAATATTAGTAGTAGGACAGTAGGATTATTATCGTATCTCGGCCCTGCCGGGCATTATTCGCGTCATCTACGGCCTTTTTGTATAAATAGACTATTCCTCTAAAACGCTTCTCAGAGGCAATATAAATAATCTGTGGTTACGTCTTTGCCTTTACCGCAAACTAGTTAAACAGCCTGCACCGAGAATTTTTTAAGGAATCCAGTTTTTTTTTATAAATAAGACTATTATTAGGTTTTAGAAGACTCATCCTCGTCATCATCATCAACCATTTGACGCCCACTGCAGGACACAGGCCTCCTTCGTGGTTTTCATGACCATGAGGGGTTTTGCCATAATTGCCACGCTTGGCAGGCGGGTTGGCGATCGCAGTATGCGGTTGGAATCTCAGAAAGACGCTGCCACCTTTAGAAGATTAAAATATGTGAACTCTGTTCATTACGAAGAAAAACGAAGTTACGAAACGAATTAACGAAGAAAAGTCCGAAGTGGATATCGAAGGGAATAAGGGCATGCAGTCAAAAAAAGAGGGAATTGCTATGGACCTATCGATTACACCCTAGTAAAGCAAATAAATATCAATTAAAAAACTACACAAAAACGTTTAAAAATATTATACGACTGACTAAAATGTCTCAAAATACTCATAACGTCATGACATCCGATAATAAACCTAAAACAGCATGGCGAATAATCAATGAAACTAAGACAAACTTACCAAAGGACTCTATCTCTAAAATTAGATCTGACAAAATTATTCTAACGGACCCACAATTTATATCCAACGCATTTAACGATTTTTTCATTGATAAAATAAAACTTCAATCTCACACCCAAGCTAAGATAGAGTCAAATATAACAAAACAGAGTAACTCTATGTTCATGTCACCTAGTGTGCCATACGACATATGGAGGATCATTAAATCGCGGAAGATTCTATTTTGGGATGAAATCCTAAAAGGCCCCCATTCACGATACGACCAAATGGATTAATCCTAATTGATGCACGCTGAATTTGCGAGCGAATTACAATAATTCTGTGACTTCGGATTTCATCCCAGGATTTCATGCACAGTCAGTGGGCTTCAAAATCAGCGTGCATCAATTAGGATTAATCCATTTGGATGCCCACGTTTGGTCGTATCGTAAATGGGAGCCCTGAGGTGGGACGATTCCCTTACAAATGATTCATCATATCATAAGCAGCCTATATACGTCCCACTGTAGGGAGCAGGCCTTCTCTCAGAGAGAGAGTATGGGCTTAATCACCACGCGTGCCCACCGCGGATTGGCGATTTCAAGCGCTGAGGCATGTGAATAGTTCAGACACCCAGGTTTCCTCACGATGTTTTCCTTCACCGTTAGCGAGTGGTATTGCTACTATAACTTCACAAATGTACATAAATTAGAAAACGAAGTCATAGGTACGTGCCCGCACTGGGAATCGAACCGGGGTCTCCCGATTCCGAGTCCAATGTTCTACCCACTAGGCTACCACCGCTTACAAATGATTATTTCCGTTAAAAAAATTACATAATTGTACACTGGTATTATGTCTGTCTGCATTAATTAAGATCTTTATTTGCGCCAATACATATTTCCTTGAATAAAACTGTAGTTTAATAGGTTAATAAGATCGATAACGTTTGTATGGACTAATTTGTCGAAGTCAAAGTCAAAAATTTTTATTCACTATAAAAACAAAATGTTTACTTAATGAACTTCAAAGCTGTTAGTTTCACAATTAATAGATTATGCGGAGAAGAAGCTAACAAAGAAACTCCACATTTATTATTTTCAAAACAGGTTTGCTTTATTAACAGAGTTTTCAACTTAAAGTTACACTACACTAGATACAATCGTTCCTGATAACATTATTTAAATACCAGACATCCTTGTCTTCCAAATAATCCTTAATGTTATAATAGGCTTTGTTGCACAGGTTTTTAAACCGCGTCGGCGGTAACTCTAATATATCTTGAGGAATCTTATTGTAGAACCGTACACAGTGCCCCATAAAGGATGTACTAACTTTTGCAAGTCTAAAACGTGGAAATGACAATTTATGTTTATTCCTAGTATCAATATCGAATTCATTTAAGATATTAAACCAGTGTTTTTTTTTTTTTAAGAAACTGTATATTGGCGGAAATACAAATCTTAATTTTTTTTTAACATATTTGGAAATAATCATTTGTATGGCAATCGTCCCACCTTAAGGTAGAACTTCAGCCCAAGCTTCCAAAGTAAGGCTACAGATTGGTAGCCAAATTGACATGCTTCGCGTAGCCGCTCGTCAGTATTACCACAGAGGAAAAAATGCTTACACTATTAATGCAAAATGTGCGAAAATTAATGGTTCGCTGGGAAATAACGTCTCTATAACTAAACACAACTTCTGACTCTTGGGAACTAAGTTAAGAATGTGTAGTGTAGTGAGTGCACATTCTTAACTTAGTTCCCAAGAGTCGGAGAGCAGTCAGAGAGAGCCACATACGTGAGTTTATGTATAACTCACGCCGGTATCCCAGAGGGCAGAGACCAGGGACAAATTAACTTTAAAAATAAATTAATTTCTTAATATTTTTAACATCCTTTATTTTTATTGGCAATTTTCACACAGTTTTGTGTATCGAGGGAGATAGATAAAATTGTGTGCGGTGGTAGCCTAGTGGGTAGAATATTGAAATCGAAAGCGAGAGAGCCAGGTTCGATTCCCAGTGCGGGCATGTACCTATGACTTGGTTTTCTAAGTTATGTACATTTGTGAAGTTATAGCAGCAATACCACTCACTAATTGTAAAGGAAAACATAGTGAGGAAACCTGAGTTTCTGAGAAGTTTTGAAATCGCCAATCCGCGGTGGGCACGCGTGGTGTATAAACTCATACTCTCTCTCTGAGAGAAGGCCTGTGCCCTACAGTGGGACGTATATAAGCTGCTTACGAATCCCCTGCTGTTTGTATATATTTGATGCAATCAAACTAAAGTTATAGGTATCCACCAATATAGTTACGAAATATATTTAAACTCAGTTGCAATATACATCTTTTAATTAAAAATAAATATAGTATTCGTAACTCATTTGGCTTAAATTTTGTGAAGGTACTTTTTACCTCGGCAATTAATATTAGTTTTGTGTACTTTCACCCCACCGCACGACGCGGGCTCCAAGAGCGAAACCAGTGATCTCGGAACACATACATAAACTCACGCCTGTATCCCGGAGGGGTTGGCAGACATACTTTCACTTCCCCAACATTCATTAGTCGTTGCATGCACTGTTTATCTTGCCCTTTGCTAATACGTCCCCTATTTGGTGGAAGTATGTCCACCTGGGACGTCCCTTCCACCCACATTTGCTCGATATAGGTATTAGTTTCGACAAACTTTCTTCCTTCATCCTCTCCACATGTCCAAACCGACGCAACATTGCTTTCTCAACTCTAGTCACTAGGTACGTCCTCTTTCAGTCCACAACGTTCTCTAATCAAACTATTGCGTATCAAAGTAACAACAGACATACTTCTCAAGGACCTCATTTCCACTGCATTAATCCTCCTTTCTTGCTTCTTTTGCCATACCCAAGTGCTACTATACATAGTGTTGGGACCAGCACTCCATTATGGATAGCCAATCTAGCTATTTTGGAGATGTTTTGGTCACTCACTACTGGCGCCGTTTACATAATTTCCCGATTTCACTTTTCTTTCTATTCACCTTCACACTTACCATCCCTCGTAAAGACGCTCCCCAAATAGACAAATTCTCTCACATGTTCCACCCTTTCACCTCTAATCCTTATCTTGCACTCAGGCATTTGATCCTCTTCCCGGAACTAAGTAAATAACGAACGTTAGCGTCCACTCCGCAGACAGCTGGAGGTACGATAAAAACGCGGAAGACTAATTTGGGATGAAATCAAATCCATCTAAGCCATCTATCACAGAACGTGGTTTACGCTACTGAACCACGTTCTGTGATTATTTATTAGGTAAAATGTAGATAGATAGAGACAGAAAACACTTTATTGTGCAACTATAAAAACCTGCCAAATGCGAGTCGGACTCGCGCACGAAGGATTCCGTACCATTATGCATCCCCTCCGCTTGCGATGGCAACTGAGTTTGCCAACCAGTTGCTAAAAGGTATTGGATATTCTTGTCACTCAACCAGTTGCCAAATATCATCATCATCGTCAGCCTTAGTAATATGTTTAACGGGTCTAACCGCGATTATTTATTAGGTAAAATGTGATTACCTTTGATTCCCGACGTTGATAAGCATCGCGAGTCACTAAAAATACTATCATCATCAGCCATTTGACGCCCGCTGAGGAGATAGGCCCCCTTTGTGGTTTTCATGACCATGAGGGGTTTTGCCATAATTGCCACGCTTGGCAGGCGGGTTGGCGATCGCAGTATACGGTTGGAATCTCAAGAAGACGCTGCTGCCCGTCTCCTGGTAATTGATTTCCTTAGTCGCCTTCTACAACACCCACGAAAGGAAATGAAGTCACGCTATTCCTAATCCGACGCCACACGGAATACGGAACGGAACCATTATCTACACAACATCTGAATATTTCAAGCGGCTGCCTGTTGCCGTTATTAATATCGAGCAAAAAACGACAAATAAATCACGCTTGTTACTCGTATATGGGAGCCCCCTTAAATATTTATTTTATTGTGTTTTTAATTTTTGTTGTTATATCGGCTAGATAAATAGATTATCTGTGAAAATTTCAACTGTCTAACTATCAAGGTTCATGAGATACAGCCTGGTGACGTAGACGCAGCCGTAGCCCTTTGGGTACGGGACTCTAAGTGGGGAGGGGGGTACAAAATTATAAAAAATGAGTCACGTGCTATGGGTACGTTGCCTTACACAATTGACGGTTTTATCGCTTAGAGCGAAATTTCGAATGTAATTACAGAAATGTAATTCCCGATGCAATGTTGCAGTTGCCGTGGTGACGG
Organism: Yponomeuta malinellus; assembly: GCA_947308005.1. NCBI lineage: Eukaryota > Metazoa > Arthropoda > Insecta > Lepidoptera > Yponomeutidae > Yponomeuta > Yponomeuta malinellus. The sequence continues at coordinate 3,170,153 of OX371021.1, read as the reverse complement.
ATAGACTGAAATCAGAAATCAAAAAATTGCATTCTGTTCGGTGAATATACAATGTTATCCGCTGTCTCGAATCTCCAAACATCCGCAATATCTCGAAAACCTTCATCATCATCAACCCTTTATGTCCCCACCGAGGGGCACGGGTCTCTTCCCTGAGGAAGGTATAGGCCATACTCCACCACGGAGGCCAAGTCCGGATTGGTGGAGGCTTGTAGACTAGTGGCTCGTCTACTGTCAGAAGTTGTCAAGCCGCCCTAAGGCCTCTGACTTGGCTTAACGACTGCCATCTATCGACGGCAGCCGGCACCAACAGCTTAACGTGCCTTGCGAAGCACGGAACCGCTCGGAAAAATGCCACTAGCGTTAGGCATAGACGGCGACCCATCCAAAACCTTAATAACCCATAATTTTCCTCGTCGAAATTTTAACTTCTACAAGTGATTGTGTGTGGAAGTTATTATTATTATATTTTTTATCGATGTATTTTTTTACACGCCCGTTGTCCATCCCTAGGCTACTTTTTCCTTTGATCATTCTCTTTTCCGGAGTTACCCAGCAAGTTGGAAGGAAAAACGTTTTGTCTTCCGGCCCCAGTCAGATAAGAGGAATAATACCGTTTTAAGAGACTTTTAAGTGAGGGAAATTAACTTGGAGAGGGCTGACCTTTTCAGAATTGAGTTGGCCAATCTACTTTCCGCCCGTCTTAGCCCCGGTTTCTCGTAAACTAACAGTCTGTTAATCTACTGATAAAAGCTGCCGGGTGGTCAAAGTGCAAACAAAAAAAACTGTTAACAGTACAGTAATAGATTTTGTGTGTGTGAGAAACCGAGGGTAATAATTAAAGATCTTCCCGTAACGGGCTCTGCCGATCTCAAGCCTAAGTCATGCTCTAATCTTTCTCCATGGAAATACATATCTCCATTTCCGAGAAACTTTTTTCAATCCAACCTCGAACTTATTTCATCAAGGACCGCTCTATTGCCTAAATTACTCATAAAAAATCGGCCGATTACGAATGAACTCAGAACGCGATGGTTCCGTATTGGCTTTGATTTCCGAACCCAACATCATCGGAGTAACGAAATCCGTGGGCTCGGTCACTTAGAAAAGATGGCTGAGGATTGGGCCGTGAAGAGGGCATAGGTACCTGGGGCTACCTAGCGGCAAAAGACCGGTTGGCCGCCGCAGATATCGCTGGAAGGATGAATGCCCGATTTCCCACCTGAGTTCATCATCAACCCATTATGTCCCCACCGAGGGGCACGGGTCTCTTCCCTGAGGAAGGTATAGGCCATACTCCACCACGGGGGCCAAGTCTGGATTGGTGGAGGCTTGAAGACTAGTGACTCGTCTACTGGCAGAAGTTTTCAAGCCGCCCTAAGGCCTCTGACTTGGCTTAACGACTGCCATCTATCGACGGCAGCCGGCGCCAACAGCTTAACGTGCCTTGCGAAGCACGGAACCGCTCGGAAAAATGCCACTAGCGTTAGGCATAGACGGCGACCCATCCATGCACTGGACGCGCCCTGTGTTGCTTAACCTTCGTGATCGTTTACGATCACTCAGGCAGCCAGGGCTACGAGCGATTCTGAGCGACCTGAGCTATTACAACCTTGTAAATGGTGGCGAAATTTACCTTCGCATTCTAGTGATATTGTAGCAGTTTTTCATTGCCAGAAAACACGGATAAAACGTCGTTTTCTAAAAATGAAACCTAGCTAGATCGATTTATCGCCCCCGAAACTCTCTGCACACTAAATTTCATGAAAATCGTTGAAGCCATTTCCAAGATTCAGATTATATACATACATACAAGAATTGGTCGTTAAAAGGTATTATAATAATATAAATAGATAGATTATGACGATTTGACTCTGCGTAGCAGTCTCCCTACTTCTGTGGAACAGCCCCACGTAGGTACCTCTGTCCCAGGTAGGTACCGGCCAAGTGCGAGTCGGACTCGCGCACGAATTGTTCCGTGCTATTTATTATCTATTCAACACTAGACACAAAGATCGAGAGAAAACGGCAAAAAAGCCACGGTTGTTGTATGAGACCCCTCCTTAAATATTGATTTTACTTTAATTTAATTATTTATGTCTCAATTAAATATACAACTAAATATTCTGCGTGTATTTCCAGTGTCTACCTGTTGCCGTTATTAATTGATATTAATAACGCAGCGAGCAGCAAAAAACGGCTTATGAAGCACATTTGTTGTAAGGGACTCCCCTTAAATACCTATTTATTTTATTCTGTTTTAGTATTTCTTGTTATAGCAGTAACGGCATTTCTTATGCATCATAAGCAGCCTATATACGTCCCACTGTAGGGCACAGGCCTTCTCTCAGAGAGAGGCTTAATCACCACGCGTGCCCACCGCGGATTGGCGATTTCAAGCGCTGAGGCATGTGAATAGCTCAGACACCCAGGTTTCCTCACGATGTTTTCCTTCACAGTTAGCGAGTGGTGTTGCTACTATAACTTCACAAATGTACATAACTTAGAAAACAAAGTCATAGGTATATGCCCGCACTGGGAATCGAACCTGGGTCTCCCGCTTCCGAGCCCAATGTTCTACCCACTAGGCTACCACCGCTTTTCTTATACATCATTTTTGAAAATTTCAACTGTCTAGCTACAGACAGACGGACAGTGGAGTCATAGTCATCGGGGTCCCGTTTTTACCCTATGTGTACGGAACTCTAAAATGGTTAGCAAATAGCCTCCTGGAATAAGGATCAGCTCATTTTGCTCTTCAAATATTTGGGGAGATTTGTTTGACAAACAAACTGGATTAGGCAGGCTGAAAGGATTGAGACCAATCATCCAATCCAACAAACTAAATCTAATCGAAGTATTCTGTGTGCTTTCCCGAATGTGCCTGCGGGGCAACCCGAGTGAGTACTTCAACAATACAAACTCGGCTACGAAGGGTAGTTTTTCAAGTTTTCCCTGTTAATTTGTTTCGTGGTAATTTAAATAACGCCTGATAACATTACATTACACCCAAATAGACCGAGGCCTTCTGTACAAATATACGGCGCCCCCCAGTGGGAATCCAACTCACGACCTCCAGCATGGTAATCATGGTAATTGGTAATTTTTTCCGAGTGCTGCACGTCGGTACACTACCGGGTACTGACGGAAGACCAGCGCTGGAGTGGTCTGCCTCTCCAGCATATGCTGAGTCAGAGCCCCTTTGCTTTTACCACACCCACAAAATGCTCTCTCGTATTGTCTGTTGATTTGTGTTTGCTTATTTCTGTTACTCTTTTTGTGTGCTTACTTCCTGTACGATTTTGCTTTGTGATTTTCTTTATATGTTCTATATCTATGTGTGTATGGAAATGCAAATAAATGGTTTTATCTATCTATAATTGTGCACCTATCCTTACTAATATTATAAAGTTTGTCTATGTGGATGCATGTATGTTACTCTTTCACCCAAAAACGGCTGAACGGATCCGGATGAAATTTTGCACAGAGATAGATTATAGTCTGGATTAGCACATAGGCTATTTTCAGCCCGGAAAAATACACATAAAAATTACCACGCGAACGAAGTCGCGGGCAACAGCTAGTTCTTTGATAAAACATTCAACAGTCTCATAGAAACGCAGTTATTTTGTGTTTCTTGCTTTTTCCGCTGTACAATTACAAAGAATATTCTTACCTTATGTTAAAGCGGCTTTATGACGGGATTTCCTGCTATTAAACGGTTATAACGCCGTCTTAGACTTCTTAGAAATAAGACCGTTATATTATTGGTTAACGGTTGTAGTAAGTTAATGAGGAAATTGCGTCAAATTATGATTGGAGTGACATTGCTTTATACTCCATACCACGAAACGAGCATGTGCGCTGGTCGGTTAATGCGCGTGACCTTCAATAGCCACTTCAGTAGCGGACCGTATTCGCTTATGGATTCGCTTATTTCTAGCCGCGCGCACTGACCGATGAGATGCAAGTATTTGGTTCCCTAGGAGGTCGATTCGTGGAACGAAGTATGGTGACATAACTTAAGGTACCTATAGTCGACAGCACATCCATGCACTCTACTCCATTGCGTTACGGGTGACTTTAAAACTAAAAGGTACAGAGGTAAGAGGTTCAGCTGTTGACTGTAGTACCTCGGGATCTCAAACGAGCGAAGAGCCGGTAATATTGCGCGTTGAAATTATGAGTCGTTTTCTAAAAGAACGATGAAATGTTCGGCATAAATTACTTGGCGAATTTCTGCGAAAAAAATGCGACATTAAACCTCAATATCTCCTAGGAAATCGATAGCCATTGGAAAAAAAAGCGTTACTATACAGAGAACACGTGGGCAGGTAAAGCATTAGGAAGTTAAGGCTGGGGCCACAGAGAAGAGTCGTGGGGCGATGGCGCGGAAAAGACGCGACGCGTTGTATAGAGTTCGTGCTCTCTCGCCCCGTCTTTTCTGTGTGCGCTTCGCCCCGTCCCTTCAGTACATTTTGTATGAAAGTGATTTGGATTAAAGACGCGTCTTTTCCGCGCCCTCGCGAAACGTTTTTCCTGTGTGGCCCCTGGCTAAGAGTTGATATACAACGTGATTTTGAAATCGTTAGCAATATTTTGAGAGAATAATCTATGTATTATGATAAACAGTATTAATAATGATTCAACAGCAATAGTATAACTACCTCTACATGTAAATGTACGTGAAACTGCGAATCCAAATCCAAAGTGGTAGGAAGGAAGTATCGTAGCGTTGAAAAATGTCTTCTATTATGTTAAATGTTTAAGATTATGTCTTTTGATATGCGTAAATATGCGTGATGCCAACGTTGAGACGCTCGAGCCATAGTCTCTTTCGATTTTTATCAGTTTTCACGACGTGTGCCCACGGCGGATTGGCAATTTCAAGCACTACACGAACACCTCAGACACTCAGGTTTCCTCACAATTATTGATAGCCCATACTCTCTCTTCGAGAGAAGGCCTGTCGTGGGCTGGCAGTCGGACGTATAAAGGCTAAAAGGAAAAAACACTTTTCGTTCTGATTGTTTTCTTTAAAGAGAAGTAATAAAGAGAAGTTTAAGTATGTACTATTCGTACTTGCACCAACTACCCGTCTCTCTTTCTCCTTCGGAAACCTCTCCGTCACAAGGTTATTTGGAAGAAATTGCTGTTAGCAATAAGGCCGCCCATTGTAACTTTCATATTTTATGTCTCGCTTCTTGTGTGCAATAATAGTACATTACGATACTAGTGCGAAAAGTAGGAAATTCGCAAGAGTGGCGATAAATTAAAACACGACCGAAGGGAAGTATTCGCACGTGTATCGTACAACGTTTTATAGTACATATGGCCCTTTGAAGTTTCGACATAGGCACGTAAAGTGCTCATTATCGCACTAGTGCGGTAATGTAGCACCATATGTACTATAAACAATATTCTTATCTTATCTTAATATTTTTGACAGGCCACTTTTTTTTCCTATGGTAGTTCCCTTAAACATGTCAAACGGATTTGAAGTCACCTTGTACTTAGATTACAGATGTGCTGTCCATCCAACATTTTTATAAGAAGAGCAGAACCAATATCCACAACTTATATGGAACCAAGAATCTAAAATCGATGAAAAATGCACATATCCTGCGTCGTAGGCAGGGGCCAACGTATATTGGCACACACAGATAAGAATTTTGCTCGGTGAATATACGCACATTGCCCAGCTTATGGTACAGCCTTCAGCTACCACGATTTTTTTATTTTATTTTATTTATTGCACTACACAACAGATGAGTAACATTGCATGTTATAATATCATGATGAAAGCTTGTAATCTAGTTACATATCCTTTAACGTGTGATGACAGCATGGTAGAATATGGACGAGAGCCAAAGCACATCAAGCCACCTACAACCAAATACGACCACTCAGTGCAAAGTATCGTAGACACCCTACGTAGATACATAGAAGATAGATTCTTTATTTTACATAATATATACTTACCGCATGTATGCAAACGACACTTAAAGAAGTATTCACTTGATGAACGACAATTGTTAGTTTTCGAATTAATAGATTATGTGGAGAAGAAGCTAACAAAGAAACTCCACAGTGATTTCTCTCAAAAAAGTTTTAACTAAATTAACAGAGGTTTCAACTTGTCAAATATAAATTAAGAGCGTGTTGAAAACTGGACACAATCGTCGTCTAAATAGCCATTAACTTTGTCTTCAGACAACTTTGTCTTCTAAATAACCCTTGACGATATAGTAGTCGCTTTTGCAGAGAGTGTAAACCAAGTCGAGACTCTTATATACCTTATAGTTTTAACTTTTGCGAGTTGAAATCGTGGAAATGACAATTTTATGTCTACTTCTAGTATTAAAATTGTGGTGGTTACCGATATTTTTGAAACCTTTGATATGTTTTCTAATGTACATAATAATATAGCATTACATAAACTCACGCCTGCATCCCGAAGGGGTAGGCAGACAAGAGTCGGCCACTTGTCACGATCCTGACAGATCTCTTTCGCATCATCGACGTTCATGAGTCGTTGTATAGGTATGCACGCACACACTCTTTTTATGTTGCCCTTTGCTTTATATGATCATAAATGTGTGTTCTACTCACATTTGACCGGTTTTTTATCTGAGCGGCTTGTGTGTACGTCGCAATAAACATCCGCCTACTACCGCAGTATAGGAAGGAATTTCGTAATATCTGGCATGGCTGGTCTGGTATTTTATAAAATTGACTCGAAAAGAATGCGCCAATATTGGTATCTATTCGTGAACCTAGTCTAATAAATACATAGTTGCTCAATAGAATTATATTACCTCACTGTAGCTGTTATGTGGCCTCTATTTCGACGTCTACTGAGCAATAGCAGTAGAATGTCATCTCAATGATATAACCCGCGCAGGGGTCTTATCGAAAAAATATAAAACGGCACTTAATGTATCCGTGTGGTGCCGGATTGAGAATAGCGTCACTCCATTTCTTTCCGTGGATGTCATAGAATACGACTAAGGAAAAAAATATCAAAAGACGAGCAGCAGCGTATTCCTGAGATTTCAATCGCATACTGCGATCGCCAACCCACCTGCCAAGCGTGGCGATTATGGCAAAACCCCTCATGATTATGAAAACCATGAGGGAGGCCTATGTCCTGCAGTGGGCGTCAAATGGCTGATGATGATGATGACAATGATTTTAGGACAATGCCCATTCCTCATTCGTAATATTCCACAATGACTGTACTGCTGTGATGTTATACAACAGAGCATTATTTTACGTCCCTCAATGAAAACTGAGCCAATTTCAAAGCGACAAAACCGCACTTTGATGATAACCTTGGAAGTTGGGAGCGTTTGGCTCGTAAAGTCAAGCGTAAGGCCCTGGCCAGACAGAAGGGAAGTGAAGCGAGGACGCGGAAAAGCCGCGACGCGTTGCATAGAGTTCGCGCCCTCGCCCCGTCTCTTCCGTATGGGCTACGTACCATCAAAATATTATGTACGTTAGGAAAAATATCAGTAACTTTAAAACTGCAGGTAGCCAATACAATGTAAATACTAGAAATGGACAAAAACTTTCGTTCCCAAAATTTAGGCTGGCAAAGGTTAATACATCCTTTGTGAGGCATTGTATACCTACGTTTCTACAATAAGATCCCTGAGGATATAATAAGCTTGCTAGAAACGCGGTTCAAAAAATGTGTAAAGCACACTTTGTGCAAAAAAGCTACTATAACATTAAAGATTATTTAGAAGACAATGATGTCTGGAATTAAAGGCAGTTCAATGCATGAGTTCGCGGTTTTAGAATATTTTAGATACATTCTGTAAATTAAGGACTTGAAAAGACTCAGTTTGGAGTTCTTTTGTCAATTTTTTCTCCAAAATGATTTAGATTTTGAAATGGACACCTAGTTTAACGTGTAACGTTCATTAAGACGCAGTTTCTGTGCTGCTTTGAATAAAAAAAATTGATTTTGATGATGTTGATTTTGCTTCAGTATATTTTGTATGAAAGTGCGTTGGAAAGACGACGCGTCTTTTCCGCGCGCTCGCCCCACCTCCTTTCTGTGTGTCTCAGGCTAATAAGGAGTCATCACGAGTTTGATGAGGAGTATTGTTTTGTAGTAGTTGTCTGACGAGAAGACCGACAATCTACATAAACGAAGTTATTATATAATTTAAGAGGGGTGGTAGCGTAGCGGTGGAATGCCGGCCTCACATTCGGGAGGTCGTGAGTTCATATCCCGGCATGTAAGTTGTGAAGTCTTTGTAGCAATACCACTCGCTAACTGCGAAGGAAAATATTGTGAGGTAACCTGAGTGTCTGAATTTTTACTGTTTAGTTGTACGTTACCCACAATAATAGTGCTCGTCAAATTTAATCTATGCTAATCTTTCATGTATGAAAGTGACTTGGAGAGACGACGCGTCTTTTCTGCGCCTTCGCCCCACCTCCTTTCTGTGTGTATCAGGCCAAAGAAGTCTTGTCAAGACTTTGATGAGGAGTATTGTAATAGTTGTCTAACGAGGAGACCGACAATCTACTCAAACAAAGTTATTATATAATTAAAGAGCGATGGTAGCGTACCGATAGAATGCCGGCCTCACATTCAGGAGGTTGTGTGTTCATATCATCATTATTATTTTATTATTTTTATTATTTATTTGGGAAACTTGCAGCTTACATAATAAATGGACAGAGACTTAGAATAACTACACATAGGCTAAGAATAAGTTTCCGCATATAGTAGCTAAGTGGCAAACATGTGCAAGTGAATGAAAATTTTAAAGTAAGTCTGTAGACTAAATTATGTAAATGATGTATCATCATCATCATCATCAGCCATTTGACGCCCACTGCAGGACAGAGGCCTCCTTCGTGGTCTTCATAACCATGAAGGGTTTTGCCATAATCGCTACGCTTGGCAGGCGGGTTGGCGATCGCAGTATGCGTTTGGATTCTCAGGAAGACGCTGCTGCCCGTCTCCTGGTATTTGATTTCCTTAGACGCCTTCTACGAGAACCACAGAAGGAAGTGGAGTGACGCTATTCTTAATCCGGCGCCACACGGAATCCCGTGTGTTCATATCCCGGCATGTAATTTCTAAAGTTGTTGTAGCAATACCAGTCGCTAACAGTGAAGGAAAACATCGTGAGGAAACCTGATTGTGTGAATTTTGACTGTTAAGTGTATACGTTGCTTACAATCATAGCGCTTGTCAAAGGAGAATGATCAAAAACAGTCTATGTTGCGCTTTAAGCATTTATACCTCAAAATGTTTCTTTTGAAAAATTATTTCATAGTTCTATTTGATAAACTAAAAGAATCAGGGGTTTAAAGTAATAATTAAAAAATATCTGTATTGACTGTATAACTATAAAACTTCAGTCAGTCAATACAGATTACAAACACAGATTAGATTACATTATTGCAAAAATCGCAAAGCGTGTACATACCTACATAAAATGCGAAAGTGCAAACGGGGAGTCTTTGATGGGAATTCAAACGAGCGGTTTTATTACGCTTTTATTTTTGCAAATTGATTCCAGTGGATTTTATACTGTTTAATTAGTGTAGTTTATTGTTAAAATGACCATGTGTATGAACAATCCAACCGGCCCTTCTGGAAATCGTTGGGGGAGGCTTTTGTCCAGCAGTGGACGTCCAATGGCTGAAATGATGATGATGATGATGATGAACAACATGTGGAATAAATAACTAAAAAAAACCCGCCATTGTGGGTTTAGGATAGTATTATATCAATTGTGCGCAGGACCTAAGACTGTTTGTGCTTATTTATCAGAAATTATCTCTTTGTCCCCCATTAGGCTCCTTAAACACTGCGACTTTTTGCAGCGATATAGTCATATATATTTTGTATTTTAGACAGAATTATTACTTAGCATTAACGTCGTCGTCGTCTCAAAATGGAGAACAAATTTGATTTCATAACGAGTTATCTCAAAAGTGAACTAAACAAAGTAGAACGGAGGTAAATCTCTTTCGAGGGCAAATACTCCGCAATCCTTCAGCAAAACTCTGAACAAATAATTTCTACTTCGTTGGGAGCCAGTTGGCAGTAATTTTGAGCCCAACTCTGCCTAGAGACGGTTCGAGCGCTAGATCTAATTCGTAGGGCAAGGCATCTATCTCCCTTTCACGATTTGGGTGGTCATTCCTTGGACGACCGTCAACCGTACTGAACGTATTTTATACACTAGGTCGTGACATGGAACGTAAAAAGAAGTGCTCACTTCTATTATCGCTAAGAAGATACTGGAAAAAGAAACAAAGAAGATATTGGGTTCATCCATTTATTACAATTATGAACGCCGAACACCTACGAGGAAAATAAAATTATTTAGGATAATTAAAAGCATACTAAAACTAAATTTTACAACGCAAAACAAATTGCCACGCTTGTTTTTTTTCGTAGTGCAAAAAGAAGTCACCAGCTTCGTTTTATTGGAAATCAAGCACAAAAATAGAATCCCACATCTTTTTTCTAATTATTTGATATAGGTAAAACCTTTTTGAGACTCGATGTTTGTATCTTTTTTATGTTCGCTGCTAAACAACAAGAATATATCTTTTCCCGTCGCACATTTATAAGGGAGAAATTACGAACTTTGTAAGCCGTTTATGAACGAGCAATGAGACACTTTCGAGTGGGTGTGGTATAAATAAATGAAATTCTTATTCCTATGAAAATTATTCTACCTATTTGCAAAAAGAAATTTGGCTTTGACAAGAAAGTGCTTTTTTGTGCTAGTGTTTTAGTCTCTCATCTAAATAGCACTTAAGGTCATTTTAGTTTGCACGTTTTCCTTGTAACGTGGATATACCTATACCATGCGCAGGATGGTTCAAGTTTGCATAAAGGAAACTTCAACGAGCATTAAAATTAAATGAAGTTCAGAGTAAATTTACGCAAGGAAATTACGAGACCTGCGCTGGAACGGTTTTCCATGGAACGATGGGGCGGCACGAAAGTGGGCGAGTCTCTAAATGTATATTTGTTCAATGGAGTCATGTTAGTACGCTAATGATTGTTAGTGTTGCGTGAGGTTATGTACCCTTACATAGGTACATAAACTCACGCCTGTATCCCAGAGGGGTAGGCAGAGACCAGGGACAGCCACTTGCCACGATCCTGACAGATCACTTTCGCTTCCTCAAGATTCATTAGTCGTTGCATGCACGCACGCCGGTTTCGGGTACTTTTTATCTGGTCGTTTCATAAGCGTACTAACGGAGAGCATAGCCCATGCTATGCTCCATGCTAAGGGGATGCAGTGGGCCAACTAGCGCCACCTGTGAAAAGAAATCATATCTTTTACATATCGTATTTGCAAAAGGTGTGTGCAATCTCTCAATCATGTTAACAGTAATTTTTAGGAGCCACGACAAATAACCTAGGATCACGAACCTGGGACTAGATATCATTTATGCCAAAAACGGCCGTTTTTGGCGCTGATGCTCCGGCCATGGGTCCGATTTTCTTCGGTGGCGCTGGTGTTATTTCGTGGAGCCCCTTATTCATATGCCCCGTACCATGCACTGAGACGTATATAGGCTATAATACAGTGAAGGCGGGCGGGGCTTGTCAATTGTGCTACCAATCGGACCGAGTTCAGTACTACCTGGCAAAATATCTATGCACCCGCCACCGTCAGACCGCCAGCTTGCGAGGAGCCTGGTTATTTCGACGGGTTATACATGATGAAGTCAATGGTTTGACGTTTTTGTACAAAACCAATCATAAGTTACGCTGTCATTTATTATCGCCCTATCAATGTTCACGTCGTCATGCACGGCACACAGAATGAACCAATCACAGAGTGATTTACTCTGCAGCACATCTTGCGCTCATTTCATTGGTACAAACTAATCAAGAGGACAGGGGCCGTTTTAGAGTGTGAATTGTGCAGGAAGAAATACTTCTATGGTTTTTTTTATTCGCGAAGAGTAAAAAAAAACTTCCGTAGATCGCGCAGCGCTTAAAGCGTATCAAAGGTGTTCACGGAAGCATTATTCGAGCCTTCGTTATCATTTCTCGGTTTATACCTCCAAGGCGTCCCTTTGTGAGCCCTCTGCGCTTACGAACACCCCTTATCCGTGGCTAGAAAGGATCAAAGGTTCTCTTACCGGGATACATCACCTTCAAGTAGCGTCAAAAACGGACAAATATGTTTTTCCGCGTATATTCCGGTTACACCAACGCGATGGAGCGACCAAGTTAAGTCTGTCTTTTTTTCTTTTGAATCTGTGGTTAAGTCCACTTGTTTGCGTCCAGAAGAAAAAACAAAAGACAAATAACAGAAAAAGAATAAGTTAGAACCAACAAGGAGGTCTCAGACTTTTTGGCAGGCGCAGACATCACCTGCCAAAAGGTCTGTAACCTCCTTGTTCGGAGGGCCGTTGGGCAGGCCGCTGCATGAATGTACGAGGACAGTGCCCATATTATGAAAAATGCGACATTACAATGTCTTAGTGACATTTAGTGGTAATCATTCAGTAACGTCGGTAGACAAAATTCTATTAATAGGATTTGTATTTCTGTAATTTCCACAGATCTGTGGTAATTTCCACGTAATTTCAAGAATGCCTACTCTTCCCCCAACTATTCGCTCGAGAGGGGGAAAAAGTCCCGTATACAAATCCGTGCTCCTTGTAACGCACTTTTACTGAGAGTGGCGGCCTTTACCAACAAAACGAAGTTAGGTCTTCGCAGGCATAAAAGCTAGGTCTCAAGTTTCGTATTTTCCATCATTGTTATGGCAAAGCCGCTTAGAGTCTTATTTATAAATTAATGAAGTAAAATCTGTTTCAAAAGCTCACTAAGAGGAAACGCTGTTGTTGAACTTCGATAAGCCTTTTGAATTGTTATGAATTATAATAAGCTCTCATGAATACTTACGCTCGCTAATTCTTTGATTTTCTGTGTGGGTGTGTGTGTGTAAGAAAATGCTTCTGTGATTGGAACTGGAGCGAGGGGTTTCCATGTTTTTGATGTTTTTGCGTGGTTACCATAGCACAGCATATCCTAGTTTGTGACCAGGACAAGTGAATATGTTGTGTGGACGTTATTATAATTCGAGGGTCGGTGGACTTAAGCACATACGTAAGATTTTCATATATTGACAATTGCTGTTCTTTACAACATGAGCAATTAAACTAGTAGTTTAGTTATTTATATAATATGCTAACACCGCGAAGTTTCTTTGATAGATAAACAACCAGGTTTTTGTTTGGCAGACTAATCAGTACTGTAAAAAGACCTATCGACAGGGACTCAAAGTGCTTAATTTAACTTAACAGAGGTAGGGATTCTTTCTAGTCACTAGCCTTAAAACTATAGAGCAAACCATTTACTTTAAAGATAAATGCAACAGATATTTTGGATATTTAAGCCTTGATGCGTGCCACTGTAGGGCACAGGCCTTCTCTCAGAGAGAAGATGCGCTTAATTGCCACGCGTGCCCACCGCGTATTGGCAATTTCGAGCGCTGAGGTGTGTGAACACCTCAGACATTCAGGTTTCCTCACGACGTTTTTCTTCACCATTAGCCAGTGGTATTGCTACAATAACTTCACAAATGTACGTAACTTACAAAACCAAGCCCAGTACGACCTCCCGAATAAGAAGCCGGCGTTCTACCGCTATGCTACCACCGGTTCAAATATGACCCCAAATTAATTTTTGCGACGCGAAATACTTCCCCGACGTTATACCTAGTCAGCAAATACTATTTTCTTAGCAGAAAATTACTTATCATGATAAACAAATTACTAAGAATAAAAAGTACTCGTGAAAATATGGCTTTTTCCGGCGCGAAATTGGAAATCAATATGGCGGGTCGCTTGTTTGTGCCGCCTTATTTTTTTCGCTCAAAGGACTGTTCACAGTAATTTGAAAAAGGAACTCGCATCACGCACGTCCAGCCGAGTTGCGACAAAAGAAGTAATTAACCACTCGGTTCGTAGGTAAATCCATACTGGCAACTTTTTGATGGTGGCTCACGCGTCATATTCAACGTATTTTTTGTGGCTCTATACCTCAAAAAGAAAAAAACGTAACCCCTGTAGAATCACTTTGTGGTCCGTCCGTCCGTCTTTCTGACAAGACCCTTTATCTCGCGAACTCGTGGAGGCTTCGAGTTGAAATTAAAACCATAGGCCTGCAGCCCCTTGAACTTCTAATTTAACGTAAAAAAAAGATAGCGCCGTTTATGTATCTAAAAAGTATATTTCGTCAATCAAGGGAATAAATAAATATACTTAATGTACTTTCCGTTGTCCTAGAATTATAAAATTTGGATAGTAATAATTGTCTTATATCTAACATTTTCTTAGTACTGGGAAAAACTATTGTATTTAAATCAATAAAAAAATCATCTTTAAAGTTCGGGAAAAGCTCGAAAAAACTGCGAGACTCGATTCCTGAACTATTTTATAATATATAAGTGCCTACAGCGTGAAACCCTCGGTGAGCGAGTCCGACTCGTACTTGTCCGGTTTTTTTTTTCATTCAGTTTTGGTCTACAAGTAAACAAACCGTTAATAGAATTCGTTAAAATACGCGAAGCAATTGTCTACCAAGTGGTTTGCTCGTCCTGCGTCATTCATTGGTCACATTAATTTAAGAAATATCAACCCCTATGGCCAATTTCTTGACTAAATTAAGAAACAAAAAATGTTACCGCGTGACCAAATATGAATGAAACTAATTATGTTAGCAGAATAAATACATGAGCAGCGATGACCACATGCATAGCTCAGCAGTAGAATGCCGACCTGCGAGGTCATGGGTTCAAATCCCGGCATGTACCGTGTCTTTGTTTTCTAAGCTACATTTGTGAAGATATAGTAGCACTACCACTCGCTGAAGTGAAGGTGAAGGAAAACATCGTGAGGAAACCTGAGTGTCTGAGCTATATGTCTCCATTTTATTTCAGATTACAAATCCATAGTCTTATTAGTAGGTACACACAACTTATTTAGAAACTACTTACTTACTATTAGTTACTTATGTGACGTTCCAAATTACCTACTAAATACATTTTAGTTGCAAAGTCGCCTATAATACAACGGAGTAGAGTGCGTGGAGGTAAAGGATAATGTGCTGTAGACTGTAGTAGATTGCTATGCATTATATCCTTGAGCAAGTGGTTGTGAGTGTATTAAGGGGATCCAGTAAGCTAACTAGCGCCACCGGTGAAAAATAAATGATATCTTCTTTTGCAGATTTTTATTTGAAAAGTGTGGCGCCGGATTAAGAATAGCGTCACTCCATTTCCTTCCGTGGATGTCGTAGAAGGCGACTAAGGAAATAAATTACCAGGAGACGGGCAGCAGCGTCTTCCTGAGATTCCAACCGCACACTGCGATCGCCAACCCGCCTGCCAAGTGTGGCGATTATGGAAAAACCCCTCATGGTTATGGAAGGAGGCCTATGTCCTGCAGTGGGCGTCGAATGGCTGATGATGATGATGACGATTTGAAAAGTTCTCGAATGGAGACCACACATCGGCAAGCGCAGCGTAGGACGACCAGCCACGAGATGGACAGCACACCTCATCCAAGTGGCAGGGAGACGCTGGATGCAGGCCGCTTCCAACCGGTCTTTTTGGGAATCCTATGTCCAGCAGTGTACTTCTTTTGGCTGAATGATGATGATTATGAAGTGTCTGTACAATCTCTCAATCAAGTTGATAATGATTATTAGGACCCACGACAAAGGACCTAAGATCACGAACCTGAGACTAGATAGCATTTATGCGGAAAACAGTCGTTTTTATCGTTAACGCTATCTAGTATTAGGCTTAGGCTTACGGCTATCATCATTCACCCATTATGTCCCCACCGAGGGGCACGGGTCTTTTCCTTGAGGAAGGTATAGGCCATACTCCACCACGGGGGCCAAGTCCGGATTGGTGGAGGCTTGTAGACTAGTGGCTCGTCTACTGCCAGAAGTTGTCAAGCCGCCCTAAGGCCTCTGACTTGGCTTAACGACTGCCATCTACCGACGGCAGCCGGCACCAACAGCTTAACGTGCCTTGCGAAGCACGGAACCGCTCGGAAAAATGCCACTAGCGTTAGGCATAGACGGCGACCCATCCATGCACTGAACGCGCCCTGTGTTGCTAAACCTTATCACTCAGGCAGCCGGGGCTACGAGCGATACGGCTATGGGCCCCAAAAATTACTACTAACATGATTGAATGATTGTTCAGACACTTTTTGCAAATTCAATCCGTAGAAAAAGATACATATGATTTTCTTTACCTCGGTGGCGCTAAAGTCACTCCCTGGAGCCGCTAATAGTTACTCGTCATTATTTCATAATACAAAAACTTCAAGAGGGACGTTTATAGGCTAAATTTTGCGTATGTGGAAAACGCTTCGTCTTATGGCCCCTAAAGCACCGCTAACCTCATTAGTTACTAGTGGTGTGGTAAGGCGTATTTACTAGCTTATTATAGTAATACTCGTTATTCATACTCATGACTAGCTGCCACCGTTTATTCAAATTCATAATGAGCGGCGGTAGCCTAGTGGGTAGAAGCGAGAGACCCAGGTTCGATTCCATTTGTGAAGTTATAGTAGCAATACCACTCGCTAACGGTAAAGGAAAACATCGTGAGGAAACCTGAGGGTCTGAGCTATTCAAATACCTCAGCGCTTGAAATCGCCAATGCGCGGTGATTAAGCCCATATTCTCTCTCCGAGGGAAAGCCTGTGCCTGCCGAGTGGGACGTAAATAGGCTGCTTATGATATACTCATAACATCTGTCTCACTCTGAGAACCTAGGATCACGGACCTGGGCTAGTCCCAGTCAATGCTGTCTAGCAGCATTTATGTCGAAAACGGCGGTCCTGTGCTTTTAGCCTTAGGCTCACAGCCAGGAGTCCAAAAATTCATTATTAACCTCAGTCCGGTCAGGACTGCGGAGGTTAACATGATTGAGAGATTGGTCTGACGCTTTTTGCAAAAACGATGTGTAAAGGAGATATGATATTTTTTCATTTGTGACGCTAGTGTTACTGCATGGAGCCCCTTAAGAGGCCGCCTCGCGTGGCGATCCCATGCAGTCGTAGTTTGGTTTCGATTTACAAACTGAAACTTTATAAACGTGTTAAGACGACACGAATCACGCATCGTTATAAAAATAACACACAATTATTCTTGGCAGGTATTAGTAACGATTATTTTAGAAACGAAAACGGTTCCAGCTAGTATCACTGTTTGCCTAGTACAACACACCTCTACTCATTACATCCGATTTCTGGCGTCCAGCCAACTGACACACCTTTAAAGAAAAACTGCCAAGTGCGAGCATGACTCGCGCAACGAGAATTCCGTAACACTATAAGCGTATTATTTATTACCTATTAGTATTTAACTATACATTGCGTTACATAAACGCACGCCTGAATCCCTGAGGGGCAGGCAAGGAGTAGGGTTTGCCATTTCCCCGATCCTGATAAAACTCTTTCGCTTCATCAGCGTTCATTAGTTTCGGGCATATTGTTTACTTATGCTTAATTATACGTAATTACACTTTATTGCACACAAAACATTAAACAGAACATTACATAAGAAATAACATGTACCTACCCATTATTGAATTTCTGTTAATATAATCTCTGTGTACAGTAAATAATATTCTATCTATCTACAAAGTAGGAGATTTCTTTCAGCAAAGCTAACGAAAATACATAACAGTACCGTCCATATTTACAGTATTTACTTGGCAAACTCTTTCATTGAGTTCGCGATCTTTAGTGTGAGTACTAATGGCACTTGGCCGGTTTTTATTATTAACATTATTAACCAGTGCCCGCGACTACGTTCGCGTGGTAAACGGATTAGTCTATAGCTATGTCTACCCTGAAGGTCTATTCCAAATACTGGTGAAAGAATTTTTGAAATCGGTTAAGTACTTTACCTCCTAAAATACAAACATATAAAAAGTTTGTAACTTTTCCTCTTAATAATATTTGTATACACATGGACTGCACTACAATCGTACAAGTTTGACACTTGTATTTATTACCACATGCATACATAAAGTTACGCCTGTATCCCAGAGGGGTAGGCAGAGACCAGGGACTGCCACTTGCCACTATCGCTTCCTTAACACTCATTAGTCGTTGCATGCACGCATGCCGAATTCGAGTACTTTTTATCTTGCCCTTTACTAATACATCCCCTATTTGGTCGAAGTACGTCCACGTGGGACGTCCCTTTCCGGCCGTTCCACCCACATTCGCTCGATTATTAGTTTCGTCAATCTTTCTTGTTTAATATATTTTTTAAATATTTATTACCGTATTTACGATACAACCCAAAAAAAAAATTATTTTATCTCTAACTCTGTCAATTTCACTTTTATACTCTATTTTCCATTGGCTGCCTATTACGCACCAAGAGATAATCCCATTTAAAGGTCAGACAGACGGACAGGCGCCGTAGCATACTAACAGGGTCCCGTTTACACCCTTCGAGTGCGGAACCATAAAAAACTAATTTATTATTTGTTTATACTTCTCCCCTCTCGCTCGCCCCCGCAGTACCAGGTGCGTGCCGTCTCGCTCGCGCGCTTGTTTGATTCAGTCATGATTTGCTAAGTGACATATTGATTCAACCCAGATTTTTCCGAAAACTTGCCTCTGAATATCTTTAAATTGAAGGTAAGGAGTTGAGACACGCTCTGGCGAAATGGTTACACTGTTGCTATCTGAATCGAGGGCCTTCTATATCTGACATGCGAGTTGGTATACAGGGGTAACCACATTGCCCTTGTACAATTGTACATCCGTTTGTACAGTAGAACACCTTCCTCCGCTACACCGCCCGCCCCTCTACATTTCCGCATACATATGGGCATTTATTTAGCTTAGCCGTGGATAATAAACTTGGGGGTTATACCGGATTCGGTTCCGTGTGGGGCCGGATTAAGAATAGTGTCACTCCATTCCCTTCCGTGGATGTCGTAGAAGGCGACTAAGGAAATCAATTACCAGGAGACGGGCAGCAGCGTCTTCCTGAGATTCCAACCAGATACTGAGATCGCCTACCCGCCTGCCAACCGTGGCGATTATGGCAAAACCCTTCATGGTTATGAAAACCACGAAGGAGGCCTATGTCCTGCGGTGGGCGTCAAATGGCTCATGATAATGAAGATACCGGATGTGACAAAATATCCACCTACATACATTCTAAAATGTGGGGTTCAATTGTTCCATGCTCAATTCCAGTCCATTCCATATCACTTGAAAGTACATTATTAAGATGGCGTAAGTTTTTAAATGTAAATTAAGAGAGCAATGTACCAACAAACTGTATTGACAGTTTGGTACTATTCAATAGTGAAAATTGTTTCATGAAGTGTGCATAAATAAACTGAAAAAACTTTACCAACTCTGGCATTATCTAATATATGTATAACAATCTCGTATCACAGTGTTCGTTATCGAAATCCTCCGAAACGGCTTCACCGATTTCTATGATCTTTTTGTGTATATTTGGTGAGTCTGAGAGTCGGTCGTAGGCTAATTAATATGGCAAAACAACGTTTGTTATAGTTGATATTTGTTTCGCGATTTTGAAGACTACCCCACAGAAAGTGGTTCGTATATTCGAGTAGCACCCTTTATTTCTAGATGGGGTTTTCGTTATTGGTCCCCTTATACATCAGCTCCCATGACGGCATAGAACCATAGCCCCTCGATTTTGTTATACCCTGTATAACTTCTAAGTTATCTATGCGATGAGAGTAGAACCCCAGTTTTAATTTTGCATACAAACATTTTTTCCGGTGGTGGCATCAAATAGAAGAAACATTCAGCGTTCCTCATTAATAAATAAGTATGACGCTTATAAAGTACCAAAATAGACAACATTTTGGGTAAAATAATTAAGTTAGGTTTTACTTCCGAACTCCACTAGCTTTTTTCTTATGTGTCCTAAACAATATTTAGGGACCTCAAGGAACATTAATCCATAAAATCTTATTACTTTTACTAATACGAAAGTTCGGATGGACGGAAGTTTGTTTCTCAATCACACCAGAACGGCTGAACGGGTCTGAAAGAAATTTGCCCCAGAGCTAGATTTAGTTTGAATAGCACATTAGCTACTTTTTAACTCGGAAAAATACACACAAAAAATTTCCACGCGAGCGAAGCCGCGGGCAACAGTTAATTTTAAATACGCCAAAAGTAACGGCCAGAAAAAGAACAATATAAAAACGATTCCTTTTTCAATTACCGGCGTAATTCAAGTCGGCGCTCGTGTTCCGGGAACATTGACTTTATGCCTCAAAGCTTTAGGTTGAGAATCGCTATAAAAACGTTGAACGGGTCATTGACTCGGACCGAAAATAGTCGCGCACTATTTTTAGGTGCGGAATTGGTCGTCGCTAAATATAAGGTGCATACAAGTTGGTGCAGCGTGCGGTGTGCCTGACCTGGAAACTATAATGTTTGTGCATCGAATATTCGATGCAGTGCGCGCAGAAATTGCTTCGTCCTACTGAATGGTGGTTTTATTTTTACCTCATAACTCCTTAAACAATTTTACAATTAAGATCTCAATCGATTCAGCTGTTTGCGCTAGTGTCATATGCTAAAAAATAAAGTGAATCAAACAGAAGAAAATATATAAAAAATTTAGTTGTTAAGCAGTTGATCAGCAGTCAGGTTGTTGTTTATTATTATTGTTTATTTTTATTTTTACATTTGGAGATCTTACAGCTTACAGTAGTAAAATACAGTAAGTAAATTAATGACACAAAAAAGCCATGGGTTAGTCTCGCAGTTAGCACTAAATTTAAAAGAGGGTTGTAATTTTGGTTAGGTTAATTGTTGCTTCTTCAATGTTTAAATTATTAATACTTTAAATTGATACAGAGCTAGATGATGTTACATGCAGATCGTGATCGCAGATCGCAGATCGAAGTCTTGTAAAAAGTATGTAACCTACATGCTCGGATCAGAAAGGAATTTTGCCTATACTTGGTCCTCGCGCGGGGAACATACAATCTTAGGGATCTACGTGTATTTATATAATCTTTCATTTTTATAGTCCAATGTACAAATATGTTTGAAATTAAAACGCTCTATGGCTCGAGAACGTTTTTCTTAAAAAACTGCTTTAAGTGAATAGGTATTTAAGTCCAAAACAGTGATTAAGATTTTTGTATTGTAGATTTTATTTTATCAATGAAACTTTAGTCAGATTTTACACTCTTACACTCCATAAGAAGAGTGTTATAGAGAAATCGATTGTTATAAATGAGAATTAACTGGAGAGTGAAATCTCTAATAAATTCAGTTTTTAGAGTTCCGTAGTCCGACAAGGAATCCTTATAGTTTCGCCATGTCCGTCCGCCTGTCTGTCTGTCCGTCCGCGGTTTAGTGCAAAGACCGATGGTACTAGAAAGCCGTAATTTAGTATGTATATAAAACGTTGGATTTTTTTTTTTGCTGTACCTACCCTGACTTAAAAAGTGGGGATGATTTTTTTTCCCGTCTACCCCATCATGTGAGACATTGTTGGATTGGTCGTTGAAAAATATTGTGAATGTATGAAGACCATTTTTTTATTTAGCGTTCCGTTAGCGAAATATTAAGCTTTAAAGCGCAAATTGTCCGAGTAGGGCGTCCCCGCCCCATCTCCTGGCTAAAGGGTTGATTGTAGAAACGTGAAAAATTCAGGGTAGTAGCACATATAATGAACTTAAAAGGAAAAGTATCACAGCTTAGTAGTCTTTACTAGTTAACAAGTAATACTCAACCAACATATAAAAGTAAAATTTCGTACAAAATCCATTGAAAATTACTTCGATGAAGTTGTTAGTTCTGTAAAGCAGATAAAAACCCTCTTTCTGCGGAACCTTACATAGCGCGTGGCCGGAGACGGACTTGGCCGTATTTTTTTTTTTTAGTTAATTCCACACAACATCATCACCATCGACGTGGAGACCATTTTTATTAATTTTGTTTATTTATTTATTATACATTTTTCTCATAAACAAACCATTCGCCAAACTGCGTGGCAGTTTGTTGGCGAATTATAACGCACTTATTCTTATTTTACCTCTTATTCTAAGGCTGACATGCGCCACTCACCCAAAAATGGACACAAAACTAGTTGAGTTCTTCAAAACCTATTTAGTTGAGCCACATAGTTGAGTTCTGTTCAATTCGAATGACTTTGAGGTAGCGCAAGTTGGATTAAATGTTAACTTCTATATAAATAATCCTACTAATACTATAAATTTGAAAGTTTGTGAAGATGTTTGGATGTTTGTTACTCAATCACGCAATAACGGCTGAACGTATTTACATAACACTTACAGATAGACAAAGACCTGAATTGAGACATAGCATACTTGATGTCCCGGTTATCCGTTCCCGTGGGATAGTATTTATTTAAAGTTTAAAATAGATGGCGTTGTACGAGCGAACGTTGTGTTTTGAAAATAGATGGCGTTGTGCAAGAATCGTATTTAATGGATTCTGTGGCGGTACGAAGCTCGCCGGGACAGTCAGTAATAGTAACTTCCACGCAACACAATCAATATTGACCTGGTCACAAACTAGGATGCCCTGTGCTATGGTAACCAGCCAAGGACATCACAAACATGGAAATACACCCAGACAGAGGCCTTTTGTACAAATGTACGGCGACACCCAGAGGGAACCCACGACCTCTATCTTGGTGGTGAGCGTCTTAACATTCGTCGTTCATCATGGCACGTGGCAGTCCCTAGTCTCTGCCTACCCCTCAGATCAACGGGCAGCCGTTTGACTATAATATACTATCCCCAAAACTTTAACAGATATTTACAAGTACCACAGAGATTATAAAATAGCAAATGACGGTCATTCTCGTGTTTATATAATTCTATTGAAAACCTATGTGTGTTGTGTGTTAGACTCTCAGGCCAAGACCAGTGATTGTGCTGTGTGGAAGTAATTCTACTGTTTTCCCAGCAAAATTGTATGAATAATTCCTTTTATGTTCCCAGTACGCTTTGTTTTAAATTCGTGCGTCAGTATTTCCGGAACTGTGATAAAGTAACAATACCTACATGAGCCGCGGCATCAGTATTTTCACCCCCTTAACGGGCTTACGCTTTGTTATGTTATTAAATAAAGCTTTGTTTGCATCCAGGGACCTCAACAGTTACGGGTGAATAGGATTCCATCCCACGCGTTGCCTTGGCCGGTTGAAGCTGACGTTTCTGGTGGCCTCCTATGCTAATAGTGATGGAGTGATATTGGTGGTCACCGTGCGAGTGTGTCAGTAGTTCGCTAATGGTAATGGATTGTAATAGAATGACCGCCCGGGGCCATCGACGTGACAAGTCGATACCCTGGGAAGTACAGCTCTAGGCAGAATTTCCTTAACGCTGCTGCCGAAGCGGTGGTAGCCAAGTGGGTAGAACAATGGACTCTGAAACGGGAGACCCAGGTTTAGTTTATATATTTTAATTCTTTATTGCACTAATTACATTATAAATGTACAAAGGCGTGCTTAATGCAAGAATCATTCTCTTCCAGCAAACCATTCAATTTGAAAAGAAAAAGATGAAATACAATAATAAAGTTACGTAAACATAGAGAAATACGTTAACTTAGACTTAGCTGGGGAGGGGGGAAATTAATAGAAATTATTATCATCATCATCAGCCATTTGACGACCACTGCAGGACATAGGCCTCCTTCGTGGTTTTCCTAACCATGAGGGATTTTGCCATAATCGCCACGCTCGGCAGGCGGGTTGGCGATCGCAGTATGCGGTTGGAATCTCAAGAAGACGCTGCTGCCCGTCTCCTGGTAGTGTACTTCCTTAGTCGCCTTCTACGACATAAACGGAAGGAAAAGGAGTGACGCTGTTCTTAATCCGGCACCACACGGACAAATTATTATATACTTACATAAATGATAGTACATAAATAAAAACAAATAAATAACAATAATACGTACATACATATCCACGTTCGATTCCCAGTGCTGGCAGGGCATGTACCTATGAATTTGTTTATTTTCAAAGTTACATACATCTGCGAATTTGTAGTAGCAATATCAGACGCTAACTGTGAAGGAAACCCGCGGCTTGGTTGGCCCACAGGAATACGTGCTCTGTGTCTCGCGCCTAAGGCTGTGACGTATGCCATGCTGTCTCGCACAATCTAACATAGGAATAATACTTATTTTCGCTGTTCTGTGATCCCACGTAACATAACCGATGGTCGATGTGATGTCGATGTACGCCAGTGTTACCGAAGCTACCGAAAAATCGGTAGATCTACCGATTTCGGCCTCAATCTACCGATCTACCGAATTTTGACCAAAATCTACCGATTTTGTAAGAAAACGAACGCATCCAGCTTTTTTTAAAAAAAATCTGAACGTATCGTAGAATCCCTGTCCCGTCAAAAGACAGCCGCACAAAATATAGATATCTCTGTCATTCAAACGCTTTAGTATGGTGACTTGCTCGCTCGCTCTCTCTCTCTCTCATACACTCTTGCAGTGGCGCCGACTGGCGGCCGGCAGTGTCAGTGTCACTTCGTTCCGTTCGGGGTCCACCGCGAACCGTTACGAACGATCGGCGATTGTTCGATGACAGCTCGGGAGCTATCGTATGTCATTTAAATAAGATTCATTTTAGCTTGGCTAAAATTTTTAACGATTTTCTTTAATTTTGCACATTTCCCATACATTTTCAGAATCTACCGAATTCTACCGATTTTTAGGCGGAGATTCTACCGAATTTTTATTTTTTGGTTCGGTAACACTGATGTACGCTCCGTTGATAGATGGCCTAACTTATTGTGTTCGTTGTAAGGTTGTATGTCCGTAAGGTGACTGAGTAGAATACATGCATATAACTGAAGTTTATTTGCAGTGAAGTTATAAAGCTAAAGCTCAGCATTCGGGTTGATGGTTATTTTTTTTACTTCAGTTAATTTTACTGACCATTTTTGTTTGTATTTGTTCGATTTATGAATTATTCATGTAGCCTGACACTCGCGCAAACACGACGAATCGATTGAGATCTTATTGTCCAAATCTGACCATTGGTTAAGGAGTTATGAGAGAACATGCAATCGGACATACTAACTAACGTACATACATACGTGGTGTGATACGACGCAAATCACATTACACTCCTCTTGGGCTCCACTGCAGTCGGATAAAAACACGTCTCTTGTTATTACAGACTGCCTCGTTCGTCTAGCCATACCGCATTTGATTACCATGCCGGGGGTCGTGGGTTCGAATCCCACTGGGGGTCACCGTACAATTGAACAAATGGCTTCAGTCTGGGTGTATTTCCATGTTTGTGATGTCCTTGCCTGGTTACCACAGCACAGGGTATCCCAGTTTGGGACCAGGTCAAGTGATTGTGTTACTGTGGCCACCTAAATATTTAATATCTTTTAGGCCAACGTCCGCAAATTCGGGCTGTAAACAACAGGTTAAAAATACGGCCGCCCCGTCGTATTGTCCGTTTTATCATTATTTCAAACCACCCCTGTCAGCCGCAGAGTTATGAATTAAATATGAAAAAGGAACTCTGATCCCGGGTAGGTAATGATACTGCAGCGTGATTTTGATTCTGAAATAATTGACATGCTTTTTATTATTATAACATGTTCGTGATTTTCGACTCTTGGTTTGAAACTGTAAATGTAAAATACAAAGTTGTAGGAGGTTTCGTGTAACGTCAAAAAAATATTCGGTTCAACAGAACGTCTATGGGTTGGCAATAGCCCCGGAGATTTTTTTTTTACTTTTATTTTGACCCCATAATGTAAATTCCTTTAATTTTTACCAAAAAAAGGCTTGATGGAATCGAAAATAGAAAAAAGAAATTCAAGTTTTAAATTTATAAATATGCGCATTGTATATAAGTTATTATGTTCTTATTTACCTACCATAACTCAATTGGTAAATAATTATATTCTCCACACATGCACCATTCAAACCCATAAGCTAAGTTTTCAACTTGTTGTTACTAGCAAACAACTCATCGGGTCTTATTGTTGTCTCTGAATAAAGAAACCACAAATTAGTAGCCCCGGGTCAAACAGAAACCTCTTTTTGCTGAACTAAATAATGTTTCGTCAACGGGGCCAAAATATATTGCGAACGGCATTTCCACGAAAGACGAACAATATTGTCTGCGTGCGAGGACCGCAGAGTGCGTCACATGTCACCAGGGATTTAACCGTAAAATGGATGTGATCATATTACCCAGTGCGACGTGCAGTGTCGACGGCACTCCACTCAGTTACTAGGTACAGTCGGCAGAGGAGTGTATTTCTATGATTTTTTTAGAGAGCAAACTTCTTTAGACGCACATTTGCCTGAGCTGTGAACGAAATCGAAACGTCACACTCGAGTCGGTGACGTTGAATCGGGTATGCTCGGCTCCGTTCGGACGGTGACGTTGAATCGGATATACTCGGCTGCAGTCGGTAGGTGACGTTGAATTGTGTAATTTCGTAGTATTTTCTAAGGTTAACACGAGCACTAGACACAATAAAAACAGATTTTGCACGGATATTTACTCAAATAAATAATTTATTTACCTATCCGCTATACCGTGTTGGGGGCGTACCCGAAAAATAAGAAATAAACTGAGATATTTTACAACTCAATTCAATCACAGCGTAAGTGGATACTCGTAGGTCGTTTTATTCTTCGGTCGTAAAACACTCTGCTGCTGCTGCTCTCTGGGCTTAGTGTGAAGGAATCAGTATGAATTACGTGTACTGCACATAAGTAAACATTACACTGGCAATGCGCCGGACTTAATGCTCCAAGCTTCTTCTACCAGTCAACCGCAGGAGGTGTATGAAAATAAATGATAGGCATACTGAAGTGTGAAAAAGAAAATGTTACGAGTAACACACGAAATTAAACAAAATAACAGATGCGGATATAATATTATACATATTTATAATGTAATGCCTAAAAATGTACATTTCTAGGTATTACATTATAAATATAATATTTCATTTATATATTTTATTTAATAGGTCTACCAATACGACATACACGCGCTTCTACATTAAGATCCCTGAATCTTCAGGTCCACTTAAGCTTTCCTTAGACGCGGTTCAAAAGATGTCTAAAGCACACTTAATAATAACAGAACCACATACACACATACACTCACGCCCGTGTCCCTGAGGAGCCGGCAGAGAGCAGGGTTCGCCACTTACCACGATCCTGATTTTATTTACTTCCCATTGGTTCATACCAGCATTAGTTAGTTCCGGATAGCCCCTTATTTATTTACCAGCACACAATGCACCGCACGTAATGTATATTTCACACGTGATAAACATTTCAATGCACGCAATGTACTGTAAGAGCGGTGGTAGCCTAGTGGGTAGCACATTGGACTCGGAAGCGAGAGACCCAGGTTCGATAACCCGTGCGGGCATGTACCTGTGACTTTGTTTTCTAAGTTGTGTACATTCCCGAGGTTATAGTAGCAATACCACTCGCTAACGGTGAAGGAAAACATCGTGAGGAAACCGGAGTGTCCGAGCTTACGTACCACAGCGCTTGAAATCGCCAATCCGCGGTGGGCACGCGTGGTGATTAAGCCCATACTCTCTCCCTGAGAGAAGGCATGTGCCTTACAGTGGGACGTATATAGGCTGTTTATTTTATGTAATGAACTGTACACATAAGCTTCATACGTACAACAAAGCGCATCAATCCCTCTAGCGCGCCAGCAGCCCCATTAGCCATGAATAAAATAATACCCTGAGGCCTAAAATTTGATTCGAACTTGGACTGGAATCGATTTAACTGTTGAACTGGCTTATGCCCCATGCCCAAAGGGGTGGGCGCAATATAGACAGTGATAGTTAAAAAAACCTGCCAAGTGCCGGTGGGACTCGCGCACGAAGGGTTCCGTACCATTATCTTTTACAACATTAGACATAGATCGAATTTGAGAACAGCGCCATCAACCAACAAGAAGCGTTTAACAGCGACATTTAACGACGTGATATCGGCGCTGTGAAGGTTACATAGATGGCCGCTAGATGGCGAGCGCTGTCTTTAGACGACGTTTGTTGTATGGGAGCCCCCCTCAAATATTTATTTTATTCTGTTTTTAGTATTTTTTGGTATAGGGGCAACATAAATACATCATCTGTGAAAATTTCAAGTGCCTAGCTGTCACGGTTCATGAGATACAGCCTGGTGACAGACAGACAGACAGACGGACAGTGAAGTCTTAGTAATAGAGTCCCGTAGAGCCTTCGGGTACGGAACCCTAAAAATGAACCCATGTTCAATTGTGGGATGGCGGGCGGCCCTTGTCAATGTGCTACCAATCGGAGCGGATTCAGTATTAGGTACCCGGCAAAACATCTATGCACCTGCCACCGTGAGACCGCCATCTTGCGAGGTGCATAGATGTTTCGACGTTTTTGTATAAAACCGAGCATCAGTTACGCTGTCACTTACTATCGCCCAATCAACATTCACGTCACGCATGCGCCATGCATGTAGGATGAAACAATGAGAGTGATTTACTCTACAGCACATCTTGCGCTCATTTCATTGGTAAAGGCTAACCTAGAGGACAGGGGCCGTTTTTAACCAACTTCAAAAAAGGAGGAGGTTAAAAATTTTAATGAATTTCTACAATCTTAATGAATTTCTAAATGACACATTGTAATTAATTTTTTCTTTTAATTTACTGACCATTACATTAAAGACATGTGCCTGTCTACTTTTTGACCCAATTTGATCATAATAATAAAGTATAATTTATGGCTTGACATACTTTTATAACCTTTTTATGACTGATTAATAATTACTGTGATGGCGAAACTCTCTTATTTGCACGCCACCTTCTGGCAAAACATGTTGAAGCAAAACTAACATGACAATGTTATATTTAAGACCATAGTAATGCATGCCACTGTACTAATGACACATGTTTATGCGAATAAATGAATCTTTATCTTTATCAATTCTAGATCCTATAATCGTTTTAGCGAAGATAGTTACAGGCACTAGTACTCGTTTAATAATCTACATGTAGTTCTTTTCTGGAGCAATCCTGCTAATAACGTGCTGATAACGTACGAAGTTTTTCGTTATTAGTAAGTATATATTTTACAAAACAACAAGGTCAGACTTGGTTGTTTTGTAAAAAATTCTATTATGTTATTTAAAAGAATATATTTTTTATATTTCATTTATTGTACTTTTTTTGGACGATAAAGCCAATTTCACCTGTTTTAACAAGCAATGAGCAGGCAGAGAATATTATGTACCTACCCCAAGAGAATAATGCACCCGTAATTTTCCTCCATAGTAAATCTTGCTGCGTGTTATGTCGACGGCAATTTCATTTCCAATTAAATTTTCCGCGTAACGAGATTTAAGCACTATTCGAGGAACTTCCAAGTAAAATTATTCCATGGAAAGCATAATTTCAAACAGCGCCTCAATTCTGTGCAAACCATTGATACTAACAGTCATCGCCCTCGACAATTTTTGTACGCACTTTCAAGAGCGTTTTGTGACAATTTTGAGAAGCGTTAAAAACGCGCTGCAGCGTAACATATTGCTCGTCCGAAACAATAACGACGAAATGACACTTTTGAAAAATGAGCTATTTATGGTGTAACAGAATAATACCTACTCCTAAACGGAAGTCAATCACGAGGAAACATCGAAATAACTGAATATCTACTAATTTAATGATACATTATAGACTGATTCATTCCAGTTTCTGTAAAAACATTACCGAATCGTTTTCCTGTTAGATTTGCAAAAATTTTATTAAGTCGTTGTTTAATTTGATTTGAAAATTCTTTATTGAACAACAATAAAAATCTGCACAAAGGTAAGCTTAATACTAAAAAGTATCTTCTTCTAGCTAACCATGGCTTACTAAAGCCACCATTAAAAAAACTCGCAGATTTTGTGCCTCACACTCACACGACTATGGAGCACAATTGGAAATGAATCGAGTCATAAATGTCATGTGAAAAATGTCATTCTGACTTTTTGACTTTTTTCAAAAAGATTAGGCTACAGGGCAAACCCTAAACCCGATCGTCTTTGTTTTAAGCTCAAATTGAAGCCGACTAAATTGTCCAGAGGAACTTTTCTCAAATTTTTGATATCATTCTTCGTTTCCAAAATATCGAGCGACAAAACCAAAAATTCTGAAACAAAATTACTTTTCACTATTTCGGCCATAACTTTTTTCGTTTTTGACTTTCTTGAATAATTCTTTTTGCTCCTTACAGCTCTCGTATGCATCTTTTGATATCATATCTTCACAACTCTCCGAGATATAAGGGGATCGCACTTTTTCGTGAAAACGGAGCCTACACTGGAGCCAACGAAAAGACATTTTCAATGTAAATAAATCATATCTTCTTTTCCAGATTTGATTATTCAATTCAATTCATTTATTTGCTAGAATGTGGAAGTACATTCATAAATATAGGTACAGATCATAAAACATATTATAGATACGCACCTTCTGTCAGTCTTGACATGCAACATTTATAGACATACACAAAGTAAAGTCACTTATTCTAATTAATATAAATTAAATGAATCATCATAGCTTCCTTTTCTCGTTAAAAATATCGTTTATGGAGTAAAAGCATTTTCCTAAAAGCCACTCTGTTAATTTGTTCTTAAAGTCGACAATACGTAAGCAGTCCCTTATTTCGTTTGGCAATGTATTATAAATTCGTATAGCCATACAGTAAGCATTATTTTTATATAAACACAATCTTATTGTTGGAAGAAAAAGTTTATCCTTGTGTCTCCTACTGCTTCGGAAAAAGATTATTCTGCTGTCTAACCAAGATGCTTATCTGTTTTATATACACACATGGTAATGTCAACATTCAAAGTTTTTTAAATAGTGGTCTGCATGACTCTGCGCTCTGTTTTCCGCATATAGCACGAACACATTTTTTTCTGGGTAACGAATGCACGTTCAGCATCTACTGAATTACATTAGAACCCTTTATTGTACACACCAGAAAATAAAATAGAAAAAAAGGCTTAAGTGTCTAAGTTCGCCGTATACAGACCCTGTAAAAAGTGTAAAATCTCTCAATCATGTTTACAGTGATTTTTAGGGCCCGTGACAAAAAACCTAGGCTCACAAACTTGGGACTAGATAGTATTGATGCCATGCAATCTAATCCTAGGTTGGGTCCTAAAAATTACTATTAGACTGCACAGACACTTTTTACAAATTCGATCTGTAAAAACAGATTGATGGCGCTTGTGTTCCATACACCCTAGGGTTCCCTAGGTCCCCTAAGTTGTCATGAGCGATGCCTCTAAAAGGTTTGATAGGTACGTGCGCAGGCATACTGTCGGCAAAATGAGTATTGGAATTAAATCGAGACTTTCATGCAATCGCCATTACACTACAGTACATTAAAATAAAAAAGGCCCGGAGCACTCTCGCAATTCATTTCGCATTGTTTGCAGAAGCCTTAAGCGGATTTCCCCATTCTATTGACCCTCGTAGGATCGGCAAATAACGCGAATGTAAGGCTTGAAACAATGGGGTGTCACAAAGGGTTATTTTGTCGTAATTAATAATTCGACACGTTCCACTGTTGTCTGCCTCCACGTGAAAGAATGATGAGTCCCATAACGTACTATACTACTGACTACGGCAACAGGTAGACGCTTGAAATATTCACAGAATATTTAGTTCATTATTCGCTTCAAAAATAAATAATGAAATTAAAATAAAATAAATATTATGGGGGCCCAAACAACAAAGGTGATTATTTGCTGTTTTTTGTCGATCTTTGTGTCTAATGTTGTATAGATAATGGTACGGAACCCTTCGTGCGCGAGTCCGACTTGCACTTGGCCGGTTTTTTTTTTTAATATAAGGGCAACTTTGTAGCTTGCTGAAGAAAAAAGTTATTTGACAAACTTTGTGAATCTACTCCTCGCACCATCGACGCGTGCGTAGTCATGCAAAAATAATGCAATGGTAACTTCTTTCTCAAATTAATTTATTCATTCATTCATTCGTAAAATTTTGAGTGTTTCATATACAACAACAAAATAATACTTGATCCTGGCTACAAAATGACATTGCCTACGAATAAAGAGTAAAATACTATACGAATTTAAATATCGTGAGGCTTACAAAAAGCAATACGGTAGTTTTCAAGGACTAAAAGGCTCGCTAACCACAATTTTGTATGGGATTCATCGAAATAAATTGTCAGCAGCCGCTAGGTTGGTACAGAAACCAATCAATCTACTATATATGCATTCGTCAAAATGGCAGACACTTCAAGCACCTGAATAACATCATCACGTTAGGTTTCCATAATAAAAAAAGTAAAATTAATTTCTAGATATTTTTTATATTGCAACATTACATACCGTCTACTACGCGATCATTTGTCTTTTATTTCATTTTTTGTATTTCAGTTACTGAAATTCTTTCCTAGGACCAGCAATGATTGCCTACGAAATATGCGAGAAAAGTTTTTTGAGATTTGTGACTCTTTTAGAGTACTCCAACGATGGTTGGCCCATTAGAAGTTTTTGATCAGTATTAGAAACGTGATCGATTGGCATAAAAAATGGTGCCTGTATCTCAGAGGGTAGGCAGAAAACCGTGACTGCCACTTGCCACGATCCTGACAGATCACTTTCGCTTCCTCAGCATTAATTAGTCGTTGCATGCACGCACGCCAGTTTCGGGTACTTTTTATCTTGACCTTTGCTAATACATCTATTTGGTCGAAGTATGTACGCCCGGGTCGTCCCTCACAGGCCCTTCCACCCACATTCACTCGATATATTTGTTTCGTCAATCTTTCTTCCTTCATCGTCTCCACATGTCCAAACCAACGCAACATTCCTTTATCAATTCTTATTACTTTACTCAAGTAATAGTCAGTATGAAACCCGTCATCCTAACGTCAGGATGGCCGGTTCAAATATAAAGACTAACTATAACTTGGGATAGACAAGACAGCGTATCTAATTGAAAGCAATAAGAACTAATCGCAACCAATTCAGAGCTATCTTTTGAAGGAAATAGCGTCGGCTCGTGGTCACAAAGTAATAGGTAAGAAAATGGCGTTCAATTTTTTTTTCTAATAAATTGCTCACTAATCCTTCTGAAACATCATTTTTAACATGTATTAACATAGATTCACTCGCTAAAAGTTAAGGAAAACATCGTGAGGAGACCTGAGTGTCTGAGGTGTTCACACTGCCAATCCGCAGTGGGCACGCACGTGATTAAGCCCATACTCTCTCTCTCTCGGAGAGAAGGCCTGTGCAGTGCAGTGCGACGCTACATAAAAAAAAAACTTTTAACTTGTTTTTCCTAACAAAAATCTCACCCCAGCAAAAGTAGGTAAATAAAGCCATCTCGCTAGTTCACTAGTTATCGTCTTTATTACCCTTGATACCGGGTATTAAATAACAACAAACTGATACACCCGCAGTGTGACGTCAGATCGCATATCAACGCACTCGGCTGAGCGCTACAGTCAGGGTTGCCAGCAGGGCTTCGTCAGGATTCCCCTGACATTTAAATAAAAAAAACATAATTAATTCATACACTATTTCTTCCCGAACTTGAACGGGTTATCAAGAATATTTATTTTCAGCTGAGACATCGGTTGTTCACACATTTTAGCAGTAACAGTCGTTACTTAAAATACAATCACCAAATCTCGCTTGAAGGGTGTAGTTACGTTCCTCTATCCCACACACAATATTATTTATATGTGTGATGGAAACAGTAACAATTCATAATTAATACAAAAACATCTAATGTATCCGCGTCGGATTAAGAATAGCGTCACTTCATTTCCTTACGTGCATGACGTAAAAGGCGACTAAGGAAATACATTACCAGGAGACGGGCAGCAGCGTCTTCCTGAGATTCCAACAGCATGCTGCGATCGCCAATCCGCCTGCCAAGCGTGGCGATCATGGCAAAACCCTTCATGGTTAGGAAAAACATGGCTGATGATGATGATGATGATCTAATGTATAATCTCTTGTTTGTTATCGAATTCCTCCGAAACACATTCACCGAATTTTGTGAGTTTTTTTTTTATATTGGTAGGTCTGAGAATAAGTCAAAACGACGTTGGCCGGGTCAGCTAGTCTTAAAATAAAATGCTAGTTTTAAAATTAATGACTCGCGATGCTCTCATTGACGTCTAATCGCGATTATTTGTTAGGTAAAATTTTATTACCTTAATTCCCGACGTTGCGGCAACGTTGCAGATACCGTGGTCACGGGTAGACTGAAGTGGCGAGTGCAGTCAATTATTTTAGTGAGGGTAGGTGGTCTACCCTCAAGTTGCCTTTAGTTTTTCGCAGCGGGCCAACACAAAACACTCACTACGTTCGCGGACAGGTGACCATCAATACCAAAAGGCCAGGCCAGGTCATCATCACATGATCAGCCATTTGACGCCCACTGCAGGACATAGGCCTCATAGATTTTCATAACCATGAAGGGTTTTGCCATAATCGCCACGCTTGGCAGGCGGGTTGGCGATCGCAGTATGCGATTGGAATCTCAGGAAGACGCTGCTGCCCGTCTCCTGGTAATTGATTTCCTTAGTCATCTTCTACGACATCCACGGAATGAAATGGAGTGACGCTATTCTTAATCCGGCACCACACGGATGCCGGCACCAGCCCAGGTGGCTACCAATATTACCAATACCACTGGGAACGGCTACATTTCCGTTGCAAAGTCGCCCGCAACTTGTACAGCCGACTGTACAGTTGACATCACAAGTGGATAAACTAAGGACAATAAGCGTGCCAAAATAGAAGTAACTGTAACCCTTAGACCCTAAAAGTCGTTGAAATAAGGTAGATGAGGTATCAGATAATTTAAAAATAGGTATGTAAATTCGCCATGGAAGTGTGAAGGTAAACCAGCCGAAGAGGTGCAGTCGACAGATTAAACTTTATACGCCTGCACCCTATTCAGTTACCTTAAAAGGATCCAGTGGGCTAACTAAGATATAATAGTAGTTTATGCAACTGTCATATAATGAAGGGTATTAAAACACGAGTGTGAGTTTATGAAACGAGCGCAGCGAGTTTCATAATAGTAACGAGTGTTTTAATACCCGTGTTATATGCAGTTGCATACACTACTTTATCTTCACTAATGCAATTAAAAATTAAATTCACGCGTACGTGTATAATCACAGTGATTTTGCCGCCATTAAAATTTAACCAATGAGAGCGCAGCTGCGCGCTTCAATAAAACGCGACCAACCTGATTGGCCCTGCAATCAAGTTGGTCGCGTTTTATTGATGTTATAATGAGATTTTACGATATCGATGTGAATATTATACCATCATGTGAAATTGCTTAAATTGAGTGTTTTGTTGTCTGCGCTATAACAGTAGTAATTATAAGTCAAGTATTGAAAACATAAGTAGAATGTTACAACATTAGTGTAGATAAAGAGTATTAATCTAATCTCACTAGCGCCACCGATGAACAAAAAATCATAACTACAAAAAGTGTCAGTAAAATCTCTCAATCATGTTAACAGTGATTTTAGGACCCACGGCAAGGAACCTAGGATCATGAACCTAGGACTAGATAGCATTAACGCAAAAAACGGCCGTGTTTGGCGTTAATGCTATCTAGTCCTAGGATATTGCCTTAAGTTCACGGCCACATGGGTCCTAAAAATCACTTTTAACATGATTGAGAAATTGTACAGATACTTTTTAGGGTTCCGTACCCGGAGGGTGCCAAACGGGACCCTATTACAAAAGACTTCACTGTCCGTATATGTCTCTGTCCGTCTGTCAGTCACCAGGCTGTATCTCATAAACCGTGATGACAGTTGATATTTTCACAGATGATGTATTTCTGTTGCCGCTATATCAACAAATACTAAAATCAGAGTAAAATAAATATTTAAGGGCTCCCATACAACAAACGTGATTTTTGGCCGTTTTTTCTCGATCTTTGTGTATAATGTTGTGTAGATAATAAATGGTACGAAACCGTTCGTGCGCGAGTCCGATTCACACTTGGCTGGTTTTTTGCAACATCGATATGTAAAAGGAGCCCCTTTTGATATTTTGCAAAAATAGATAGATAGAGAACACTTTATTGCGCAACTACCTCTAGAAAAAATAATTAGACATTATTACTTATATTTAAGTAGGTATACAATTGGCGGTCTTATTGCTTAGAGCGATCTCTTTCAGACAACCTTTGGCGAAAATATGTAAAGATTGGCCTGCTGTTGACTGTACCTAACTTAGACGTGTCACAGATAACGTGACAGAGAGCTATCGGTGAAATTT
Organism: Yponomeuta malinellus; assembly: GCA_947308005.1. NCBI lineage: Eukaryota > Metazoa > Arthropoda > Insecta > Lepidoptera > Yponomeutidae > Yponomeuta > Yponomeuta malinellus. The sequence goes on along the minus strand of OX371021.1, from coordinate 3,133,763 downwards.
ATCTCACAACTGGAACAGACATGGGTTTGTTTACCGTAGTACAGGGGTGGCCAACCATAAAACGTCCACGGGCCGTTTGTTTCCAAGGGACTGATGTAGGGATAGCTTCCTTTTACATTTCCACGCAGCACAGTCACTTGCCCTGGTCCCAAACTAGGATACCCTGTGCTATGGTAATCAGGCAAGGACATGAAGGACGAACGTGGCAGTCAATCAAATCCATATTCAGATGAAACAAAATCCTTATTCATCCGAAAATGCTCCCATTATCGGAGTTGTTGAGTTCGACTTCTTGCTGGCAGCCATTGGAGGGTTGCCGAGAACAGAGAAACATAGGGTCCCGTCGGGGAGACCTATGTCCGGCAGTGGCCGAATGCGGGCTGATTTATCGATTGGCATTCAACTCGTCAGGCCAAGTTCTGCACGTCAGTACGTACAAACTTTGGCTGATTTATTAATCAAAAAAGGTGTAAGGTCTTGCTTCTGAGGGACTATCCCAAGGCAATGAGTACTTGGAGTCTGGAGAATCTAAAGATTTTAAATCGTACGGACTCCTTCAGATGCGAGGGTCTTTCTTAGTCCAGATCTGTGGCCAGAGGGTATTGTGTTCCATCGCTATAGAGAAGCGAGACGGAAACCTAAACATAAACTAGGCTAACATAAGTTGCAATTATTATTGTATTATTTGTAATTAGCTTAACGTCTATATTGTATGGGCCTAGTTGCCTGAAATAAATGAATAAAAACTTAAACTTTGGCCTTTGCATCCAAGCAATGATATGATTTATCCAGCGTTCAGTGGCACCTTCACTCACCGGGACATTGTTTTTAGGTGGCTTAGGCTTGCCTGACAGTTTAGTCGCCCTAACCCACCGGAAAGACAAGTCAAAACGTGCGGAGCCAACCAATCCGAGGGGAAAATAAACGAATAACAATAATCGAAGTTCTACTCGTTAACTTGAACAAGTCTTATTTCCATACATTTTAATGCCACAAGTGGTACCCTTTTGTATGGATTTTCACATTTTCAAAGTATTCCCCAATCATAGTTTAAAGTGGCGTGTTGAATAAATGCAAAAAAAGTCAACTAAGGTATTTCCAACGTTCATTACAAGATACTCGGTCTTACAGGCATAGCCATATAACACTAACCTACTTACTTTTTATTTGATTGAGAGATTGTACTGACACTTTTTTCAAAAACGATCTGTTATTAAAAACCGGCCAAGTGCGAGTCGGACTCACGCACGAAGGGTTCCGAACCATTATCTATTCAACATTAGACACAAAGATCGAGAAAAATCACATTTGTTGTATGGCAGCCCCCCTTAAATGTTTATTTTACTTTAATTGAATTATTTATTTCTGTAGCGAGTATAGAACTAAAAATTCTGTGAATATTTCAAGCATCTACCTGCTGTGTTGCTGCACGAAGCCCCTTAATACTGGAACGCGGTAAAATTATTTATTATTTTAGTCGCATGTCAGCGACAGCACGCATCCCATCGGTTCGCCAGCCCTGACGTGCCTAGTATGTAATGTACATTGCACACTGTAAATATAGTGGTACCACGATAAGGGAAGTATGGCCGGAATGTGAAAATGACATATACTTAGTTTTAATTCATGTGCATACATCCATAAACTCACGCCTATATCACGGAGAGAAAGGCAGAGGCCACGGTTTGCCACTTGCCACGATCATGGCAAACCTCTTTCGCAATACAGGGTGATTTCTACAATGAGCAATTCCTCGAACATGTCCGCTAGAGTTTATCATTTGCAACAACTTTTGTTCTACGGCATTTGTCATTATTAGGGTTCCGTACCTCAAAAGGAAAAAACGGAACCCTTAAGGTGTAGGATCACTTTGTTGTCCGTCCGCCCGTCCGTCCGTCGAGGCCATTTATCTCGGGAACGCGTGGAGGTATCAAGTTGAAATTAAAACCATATACTCAGATTTACAGTCCCTCGCAGCTGTGATAAAAATCACCCTTCTAAGTTAACGTAAAAAAGATACGGATGTTTATGCCGCAAAAAACATATATTTCTACACTCAAGGGAATCAAAATGTTAGGGTACTTTCTTTTGACCTAGAACTACGAAATTTGGCAAGTAATATCTTCTTGTACTACGAATAACGGGAAAATTCTGAAAAATTCTAACATTTATAATAAAATCACAAAAAAAATGTCTGAAGTTCAGGAAAAGCTCGGAAAATACTGCGGGGCTCGATTTCTGAACTATTTACACCATGTACCTAAAAATTTCTAAATAAAATAAATATTTAAGGGGGGCTCCCATACAACAAACGTTGTCTAAAGACAGCGCTCGATATCTAGCGGCCATCTATGTAACCTTAACAGCGCCGATCTTATGTCGTTAAATGTCAATGTTAAACGCTTCTTGTTGGTTTCTATAGATGGCGCTGTTCTCAAATTCGATCTTTGTCTAATGATATAGATAATGGTACGGAACCCTTCGTGCGCGAGTCCGACTCGCACTTGACCGTTTTTGTTTTTTAAGAATCTTATTAGTCTCAACTTGGTACGTTACGAGGTAGGTTTGCTGACTGTGAGCTCCGTTCCTATCAGCACAAATATCCAGCTGCGTTGCTAAGGCTGCAATAATGATATTTACCCGCAAACACTCGAGTTGTTTGTCCTAAAAAGCGTTTACGCGCTTGAATCCCAGTCGTCTGTTTAGCAGAAACCTCCTGCGAGAGGGTCCTCGGTTTTGATCCCATTTGTGAGGAAAAATAGAGGATAACCAATATAAATTAGTTCGTCCTGGGACCTTTAAGGTACAGGTGTGATATCGAGACATTTATGGTGAAAAGCCATAATTTTGAGGGTTCTAATAATAAAAACAAATCTCTTAAATGATCAGCTTTTTGTCTACCATCCTGTGCGTACCATCCATTCTGTTATTTTTATGTCTTGTACTCTAGTGTACAGTAAAGAATATTCTTATTTTATCTTTTTCTTTATCCTTTTGCTCAGAAACGGAAAGGGCTATCAAGTTGAAATTATTGTCTAACACGGAAGTATTTGTACCTAATATTTTTCAATTAACTTTTTAGTAAATCCATTTTTTCCCCAATTTTAAACTTAGTTTCGGCTTGAGCGGGCGTTTCTTCTCACCCATACACCACAGGCTACATAAATCTATGGTTTTTGGCTATTTTGTATTACGTTTTCTTTTTGTTGCTATCCATATTATATTACTTATCTGTTTACATTTTAGCTCCTTTCTGTAATGTGTTCCTTTTTTTCTTTCTTTCACACTAAAAGGGAATATTAAGGCTGGCTTGTCAGCCTCTCTAGCGGACGCGTGACCGAGGATCAAAATGCGAAGAGCAACTGCAACCCACCGGGACTCCAAAAAGCGATTCTCGTGTTAATTTTGACAGTCTGTTTACATTGGAGGCCATCTTTGATGCGATGATCGAAGCACGTGCGTTCTTCTATTTACGTAAGCACAAACAGACGTTATTATTACGGCGCGCGTATTTTTGGAGCCGATTGTATTCTGTGCGTATTATTAATCTTTGTACAGTCAGCAAAAACCGGGGAAAGTTCAGATAATTTTTGTAAATATTGTTTGCGTGTTGGAAGTGACGTACTTAATTAGTATTCCAGTCTGGTGTTATTTAAGTACCTAATAATACACTATATGCAGTTGGAGCAAACGCTGCCAACATAATGGGGACCTTATTTTTTATCGTTTTTCAATACATTATTGTACTAATATACAAGGGCTTAATGCAAGATGACATGTATTCAGTTCCAGCAGCTGGTAAGAATCGAAGAGCAGTGCAGGAAAATATAATAAACCTACATCATACATACATACATACATAAACTCTCGCCTGTATCGCAGAGGGGTAGACAGAGACCAGGGACTGCCACTTGCCACGATCCTGACAGATCGCTTTCGCTTCCTTAACATTCATTAGTCGTTGCATGCACGCACGCCGGTTTCGGGTACTTTTTATCTTACCCTTTGCTAACACATCCCTGATTTGGTTGAAGTATGAAGTATATAAGCCTACATCAATATGGTGGGTACATACTTAACACCTTCACCACCTTAGCGTCGGATGTATCCCCGGCGGCATTTTTGGCATATTTTGGTAAGTTGTATGTAATTTATTGAAAAAAAAACTCTGACTCTATTTTTACAGAACAAAATTTTCTGCGCTTTATTTGCCCTCCTCTCCCGCCTTTTACGCAGATGTACCGCACACCTGCGTAATCCACCCGGGTGGACCACGGGATTATTTCTTTGCCCGTGGTCCACCTTTAATATCATTCCTCTCCTGTCTTTCTCACTGGTACACAGGCGACAGCACATGAACTTTTACATCGGTGCACACTAAAATAACTTTACAGGCTACTTCACAACCAAATGTCAAGGTACCTATATGAGCTGTGGACTTATTAGCGAACTTGCACTAAAGAATATTTTAATATAATCGGAGAGAACATGCTAAAAGATAAATAAACGTGGCATTTTAAAGGCGCGCACCCGAAGGGTGCCAAACGGGACTTTAATTCTAAGACTTCACTGTCCGTCTGTCTGTCGGGCTGTCTGTCACCAGGCTGTATCTCATGAACCGTGACATTTAGACAGTTGAAATTTTCACCAAGTGCGTGTCGGGCCACGCGCAATTTAGGGTTCCGTAGAAAGAGGTTTTTTTTTCTCCTTTACTGAACTAACAACTTCATCGAAGCGATTTTCAATAGATTTTGTATTAGCCTTAATAGTTTTCCTTTTAAGCTAATTATATGTGCTACTATGAATTTTTTCACGTTTCTTCAATCAACCGTTTAGCCAGGAGAGGGGGGGGACACACCCTACTCGGACACAAATTTGCGGTTTAAAGCTTAATATTTCACAAACTGAACCCGAAATCGAAATCGAAAAATGGTCTTCCTACACCCACAATATTTTTCAACGATACGAAACGAAAAATAATCCCCACTTTTCATGTTAGGGGAGATACAGTAAAAAAATCTGTCTTAAAAATCTATATAACTTTTTTGGCGCGGTAAGTATGTGTACACAAACCAAATTACAGCTTTCTAGTACCACCGGTCTTTGCGCTAGCCCGCGGAAGGACAGACAGATAGACAGACAGACAGACGGACATGGCGAAACTTTAAGGGTTACTACAAAATGTGTAATAAGTAAGTTATACTAGATATAGATTTAATTTACTTATTACACACGATAAAGAAGATTGGTACAACACATTTCGTCGCTTAGCAAACAACACCGCACAAGTCGTTTTTCCCTACTTTACGGGAGAGACAAATAACTTTTCAATTTCGTGAACACCACATACATATTTCTTTCTACGGTGTTCCGTAGAAAGAAATATGTATGTGGTGTTCCAATTTCTTTTTAATAACGGTCGCTGATTAGTCTGAATGCTTGAATTCTATATAGATAAGATCGATTCGCGCTTAAAATCTGCACCCAATGGTATTCAAATGTCAAAACAGGAAAATTTCGACTTGAGCGGTGTTGTTTGTTAAGCGACGATTTGTATCACCAAAAATTAAATTAAAGGATGTTTTCCCTGATAATTTCTTACGGTCCCGAGCTCGCTTCGATTGGTAACACAATTGACAAGCCCCGCCCACCTTCCCACAATTGAACGTGGGGTCATTTTTAGCGCCAGTATGTTTTTAACTATGAGTGACTGCACGTTATTCATCGAAATAGTAATTTTACGCACAAAAAAACACGATCAAGCCATTTGCTTTCTAGCAGCATTCCTATCCTATCCCATTCAAGAGCAACCAAACAACCCTCTTTCAATTTGAATACGAGAAATTTTCCCTGCACTGAAAATAAAAACTGAAACTGCAGAAAAGTGCAGACTCTATGCTGCGCTTACCTTCCTCGCGCCCGCTTCGTCCACAGCGAACACGATGTTCGAGACTGTGAATTAACTACATAAGACTATCTGGATCTGGGAGGGAATCCGATTTTATTGGGAAAGAAAGAAAGAAACCAACTATTTATTTACATGGCCACAAAAGCACACACACACAAAATTACAGAATCTATACACCTAATTACAACAAGAATGGGAAAGAAAAAATACAATAATCTAAGGAAAGAAAATGAGGACATTGTACCACCGTGGCAACAAGAAAGGCTCACCAACTCAGATTCATGGAATCCAATCTTAATGATTTGCTCTGTCAGCTGAATGCTACTTATAAAGGGCGCTCGTTACTACGGATCATTATTACCGAAATACTTTTTGTGCTTTCTTTTAAAAATATGTTGAACTACGTCAAAGAGTCACTTTCAGGAAATATTGCATTAGTAGAGATAACTGTGTGCAGTGTTAGTGCTACATAAAATTGTTCATTCGCAGTTGTAATAAGGGACCGTACGCCAGCGTGTGCTGAAAATTCGCAATATTTGTGCTGTAAATAAACTAACGCTACCTAGAGTGTTCAGAGAGTTAACCGGCAAGAGAATTACCGGAGTAACTCTACATTTTTAAAATGATCAGGTGTTTGATACCTTTTGAGTAGTTAAGTGTGTTTTCATGATGTTAGTACGCTCGGACGGAGTGACCTATATCAGGTAAGATAAGATGAGATAAGATAAGATAATGTTTTATTTACACACCAAAACACACATTTATTAGCTACTCGAAAGCTACTCCCATCGTGTTCAGCGGCCATATCACTTCAAAAATTGTCTGTTGTCATCCGAGTGGACTAAGATAGCCGGTGTTTACGATACGAGTAGCATTTGACTGGCCATTTTACCACAATCGGTGCGAGTGCGCTAAGATCGTGAAAAGTTTTTACATAGGTACCTGTGTTATTAAGATTCCTATTAAAACACACGAGTCGGTAGGTATGTACAAACGTAATAAAAAAGATACCCACTTATTTTTTAAATTGCTACAAAATTACGAAACAACTACACAACACTAATAATTAATTGCAAAAACCGGCCAAGTGCGACTTGCACTCGCGTACGAAGGATTCCGTGCTATTATCTATACAACATTAGACACAAAGATCGAGCAAAAAACGGCAAAAAAGTCACGTTTGTTGTATGGGAGCCACCCTTCAATATTTATTTTATTCTGTTTTTGTATTCTTTGTTATACCAGCAACAGAAATACATCATTTGTGAAAATTTAAACTGTGTAACTATCACGGTTCATGAGATACAGCTTGGTGACAGACGGACGGACGGACAGTGGGGTCTTGTACGTACGGAACCTTAAAAAAGAACGAAACTAATAAAACAAATCACTACAAGGAAACAACTCCCTTTTTGAAACGCTCCGTAGGTAGGTAAAATATGCGCAAGCGTGATAGTACATAGGTACTTATCGTTAAGGTAAAAATTCGCAATAGACTTTAAAAAAACTCAGTTTTTCCCGGTCATTTACCTCAGATTTTTTACTGGAAGACACGGTGCTGTGAGCGGCCAGTTCACCAGTTTCGATGGATGGTTGAACGGACATATATTTTTGAAATGATACTTTATTATCCTGTATTGCGCACAAATTGTGTGGCGCCGGATTAAGAATAGCGTCACTCCAATTCCTTCCGTAGATGTCGTAGAAGGCGACTAAGGAAATAAATTACCAGGAGACGGGCAGCAGCGTCTTCCTGAGATTCCAACCGCATTCTGCGATCGCCAACCCGCCTGCCAAGCGTGGCAATTATGGCAAAACCCCTAATGGTTATGAAAACCATGAGGGAGGCCTGTGTCCTGCAGTGGGCGTCAAGGGACTGATGATGATGATGATGATGATTGCACACTACAAACACGGGACAGGAAATATGATAAGAGAAGAGTAAGTAAGTATCATTGCAATAAGAAATCTCTCACAGAGATGAGCTCGTCTTTGTACATGACAACTTACTATGCCGATGTAAAATTATATCGGGAAGGGTGAGAATGTAAACGGGTCTCGTCACTTTATTCAAACTTAGAACAAAGCGTTTTACATATTTTAGCAGTTTCCACGTCACGCTGAATGGAGTGCAGTCTTTCCAGCCAGGAACTTAACTCAAACAGAAAAAGAAAATACTTTGTTAAGGGTCTATGTAACCTTTTTTAATGAGACCACTCAAACATTTTTTTTCTGTCGAGGCGTCAAACAATTCCACTTACTCAGAATAATCGGCGTCATGACCACCAATAGCGACTAATTCGATGGTAATTAAGACTCAATTCAAAAAGAATTTAAAATCGATTTTATGCCACATGTACTCGTAACAAGAGGCACGCACGAGCTCTATTCTTACAGTCAATGAATCGGTCCTTCAAATCGGTCTTTACCGACTCGTAACTCCTACTTCATCTGACATGAGAGAGAATATGGCTTCAATACCTTTTCATTCACTTTCTGAATTCAGACAAGTGTACGGCTGGCCTTGGTTGTTTTCGTTACGCAACCTGACATTTTCAAGTCAAAACAGTTCGTAACAATGAAGCCAAAATTTGTTTTCTGTTGTTTCGGTTGTAGAAAAAAGTTGTGTGTTTAACTTTAATTTAGTGGAACTAGAACGATATTTGTGGCAAGCTCTTAAGGCTGCTTTACGTCAGGCAAGTTGTCTCGCTCGCACAATCTAATATTTTTTACGGACATTTTAAGTAGATTTTTGTTTTCCTATACTCGTCATCATCGTCAGCAATTTGACGCCCACTGCAGGACATAGGCCTCCCTCATGGTTTTTCAAGCTTGGGGGGCCTGCCCACGCTGCGTGATCCGGTCCGCGGTCGCCAGGTCACACACAACTTTTTCGGCCCAACGGCCATCAGTTCTCCGAGCTATGTGCCCCGCCCACTACCACTTCAAGCTATAGCTATGAGCAATTCTTCGAGCTATATTAATAACTCGGGTTCTCCTGTGGGTCTCCTCATTCCTGATTCGATTACGCACTGAAGCTCCTAAACTAAGTTGGTACATTGCTCGCTGGGCGACCTTGAGCCTTATTATGAGGTCCCTATACTCAGTTGTTAATGAAGAAAGATAGTTTCCAAAATTATTAATTTTAGTGTCAAATTATGTGTAAGATAAGAAAAAAAATGTCTTGAATTTAAGTGGAATTTGTAATTTATTATCTATCAAACCCACAGATCACATTATCAAAAGAATACTGTTTTTTACAATAATATTCATCTTTAGAATTCTAAATGACCCGATCGGGCCACCATAAACGGTTTTCAATTGTTCTTTTTTATTAAAATGTCAGACTGTGCAAGCGAGACAGCATCCCCGACGTCAAAGCCGCCTTATGTTCATCAAACCCTCGTTGAATAAACATAGGATAAAAAGATCTGCTTCTACAATGTAACCAGTGGAGGAGACATCTTTCAACGCAATCATTTCAACCAGTTGGCTGCAAATAATTTATCCCCGGACACTAACAATCTGTTAAGCGGAAGTTACACAAGGCGAGTTTTTCGAACGATAGTGGCGAATAATCGTAAGTGATTATCGCATGGCAAAACTCTCGATTCTCGCCTGCGGTTGTTTACATTTTGACAAAAACTCGTTTTAATCAAGCGATTGTCGAATGCGAGTATCACAGACGAGACTCTTCTCTGAAATGTATACACTTCAGGCGTGTAATCGTGGATACCTATAGACGCATACGTACTCGTATCTCGAATTGTATAAACAGTGCTTGGGCGAGAATCGCAAAAAATCGTACCTTTTGGTTAAGAACGTCATCTTTGCTTTTGGTACGAAAACCGTACTATTGGCCCCTAGGCCGGCCGTGCTCTTTTGTACGACGTGCCTATTGATACAATGCTAGCATGCTACTCTATTTTCGAATAGCATTTGATTGTTAATGGTGTAATGGTTGTTAAAACATGAAACTTTGCATACAGATAGACCTAAATCTGAATTGAAACATAAGATACTTGATATACCGGTAATGCGTTCCCGTGGGATAATATGTCAAGCAAAACTATAATGTATTTATTTATTGCGTTGCCATGGTGACAAGAATCGTGGTAACAAGAATTCTGTGGCGGTACGAAGTTCGCCAGGCAGCTAGTCCACTATAAATGTGAGTGTGTATCTCTGTCTGTCTGTTACCTCTTCACGCTTAAACAGTTTAACCGATTTAGATAAAATGTTGTATGGAGATACTTAGTTTGAGTCCCGGGGCAGGTCATAGGATACTTTACACCTCGGAAATAATATTTTAAGGGGGTGAAATGGGGGATGAAAGTTAAGCACTATAAACCATTATTATTATTATTATACTTTATTGCACACAAGACATTTAACAGGACATTACATGTACAAAGGCGAGCTTATCTCTGTAAGAGATTTCTTCCAGCAAACCTTAAATTTTTTTATTTTATTTTCTTAAGCGTTTTTTTAATTATTTTTATATTTGTTTCATTTGTTTCATATTTTTAATATTTCCACTCGCTAGCGGTGAAGGAAAATCATCGTGAGGAAACCTGAGTGTCTGAGCTATTAACATACTTTAGCGCTTGAAATCGCCAATCCGCGGTGGGCACGCGTCAAGGATTCTTGGCACGCGTGGTGATTAAGACCACGCTCTCTCCCTGAGAGAAGGCCTGTGCCCTACAGTGGGACGTACGTATATAGGCTGCTAAGACTGTTAGGTGTCAAGAGAAATATCCTATGGAAATAGCAAAAGTATACATTTGAAATAAGATACTTAATGACTTGGTTGCGATTATATTCAAACTTGACATATTGACAATTTTTACAGTGAATAATTCGCATTACTTGAGCTAAGACTATATGTGCGTATAATCGAAGTACCTACTCGAGTAATTTACTTTAAAAAAATAACAACCGCGTCCCTTCAACAAAAACATACCAAGATGGCGCCTTTCTATCTTTTTTATAATGAAGCCAACACATGAAGGTTTTATACCTTCATGTTAAATCTTGATGGCCAAGTCAATTTCAGTTCAAATTAGAATAGAATAATAAAAGGCTACCACACCATCACCATAGGGTAAGGTAATGGTGAGATTGCCTTATATTAGTGAAGCCTGTTGTTACTCATGGTAATGTATGTATTAGGTAAAGTGCACTGTAGTTACTAGAATAAGAATATGTACTTACACTAGAATAAAATCAGTATCACCTTTATATGAATTTCTATATTTAAAATAAAATTAATTGAGTTGAATTAAAGACTGTACTAGAATAAAACACAGAATATAAATCTGTCAGTGCAGTTTGTAATTGCGCCAAAAGTTATGTACTGTCTCCAAAGATCGTTTTACAACCGTAGCAGATTCAGTTAGTGTCCTTTAAGGCCTCTTTTTTAATGTAGCCTATATACATCCCGCTGCAGGGTACACGCCTTCTCTCGGAGAGAGAGTATGGGCTTATTACCTCGCGTGCCCACCGAGGTGTGGCAATTTCAAGCGTTGAGGTATGTGAACACCTCAGACTCTCAAGTTTCTTAACGATATTTTCCTTCACTGTTAACGTGTGATATTGCTATTACAACTTCACAAATGTACGTGACTAACGCTCGGTTTCTAGAAGAGCGATCTAATGTTAATCTCATGTTAATCTCACGTCAAGCTAATTTCAGCCAATCACGTGCCGGTATTTTGAATTAATCTTAGATTAATCTGTTGTTACGTTTGGACACTCTTTCAGAAACTGAGGCTAAGTGTACCAAAATCATTCGTACACTATTCATTAGTATACTTGCCTCAAACACCTCCCTATATAAGTTACGCTAAATGCAAAACTAATTCCTGCTTGGCGTTTAATAGCAGTCTGCCGTGTCCTAGTTCCGTTCTCAAGGGGCCGTTCAAGTATTACGTAAGCAGATTTATTACAATGCGAGGTTTTTTTTCGACTATGTATTAAAAAAAAAGTTGTTTCCGAGAACTCTGTAGATGGCGACTGTGAGCGATCATGGGCAAATCGGAATGCACTACAGATCGCTCACGTAGTTCACCGAGCTCACGTAATTGCGTCTATGACAGCCGTTCCGAAATGGAAGTCAAGGAAGCCAAGCAAGTCAAGCAAAAAGCCTTTTTATTGTTTTATTTATTGATTGATTTATTATGAATGATTTCTTTGGTATAAAAGCACTCCAATCTAAGTTAGGCCTCAGTTCCCCATTTGCACACAGTAAGTGAATTCTTTTTTAATTAAGTTGCTCACACCAGGATGAGTTTACAGCGTTCCCGTTTTGCGCTCGCAGTTTTCCTTTTCCGCTGTTTTTGTACCTACCAGTCACATTTTTATTTTTTTGTATTTTTGCATGAGATTAATGAAAGAACACTAAAAGTTTGAAGTAAAATATAGAGTCGATACTTAAAAAAACTATTTTACATGTAGTAATCCGTGTACCTACTACCTATGTTTTGGTTAATTCTGCCTTGGGGTGGGCAAACATTATTTTGAAAATTTTTAATTCGAATTTTCTATTCGATATTACATTAGTGGAAGAAAAAAGATTTTTTTTTACTACTACCTTAACTACTTATTAAATAGTACAAAAAGTGCCATTAATTCTCATTTTTGCAAAAACGGTCGCGCCGGTCAAAGTATGGATGTTTTGTAATCACTACACATTATTAGCTTAATTCCGGATTCGCTTGCTATACTAGATTTTTTGTCGGACGAGTCCGACTAGGTTTCGCTCTGATTCGGAAACCTTAATCGTGGTGAGTAGAGACGCAGCTCGCGTTATCGGTTGCTCGTCTTTGACGCTTGTATATTTTTTTTTCTATTTTTTACGTCTATCCTAAAGAAAAAAAGCTCTGCTAAGCGATACTAAAATAATAGGATTATATTATGTAGAATGTTCTTTATTTCACAACGAATTTTATGACAAGCGGGGTATGCCCGTAGGTATGCTTTTAGTTCAGTGAAAAACATGTCAGTTGGATTGAATAATGTGGCCGAATCGTTTTGTTCATTTCAACAGACGTAGTAGCAATAAAAGAAACTTCAAAAGATCCGTTTCCCTCGATAAAAGTCCCTTCGATCATAAACATGAATGAAAATAGCTTGCTTAGGTATTGAACCCTGTCCTTTGGTGATAGGGATCAGTTGGATAAAGAAAGAAACAAAGACGTTTATTGGGACAAATTAACACATCACAAGAAAGAAAAGAAAAAACAAGTCACATAAATACATGTCCGCAGTGCAGGTAGGATTTCTCGACATCATTGCCTTAATGATCTTGTTCGACGGGCTCTGGTTACGGCAAACATTCCTTCTGTCCTTGAGCCTCCGGGCTTATGCCGGAATGATGGGAAACGTCGGGACGGACTAACTTTGATTCCTTGGGAGAAAGGTCGTAGTTTGCTGTGCACATGTAGCGTCCACTGCTGCTACTGCTGGTGCCGCAGCTGAACTGGCTGCCAGACAAATGTGCCTAAAGTGTAGTCAGCTCATGAATAATTATATTTTTGTGCCGCTGGCTATCGAGACCACTATTTGGTTAGGTTATATTATTTATAATTATTTGTTTTCAATAGTGTTTCGACATTGTATTATTTATTTTTTATTTTACCATCTTGGCTGACAAAACATGCGGGTGTATTTTGTACCGATTACATAAGCAGCCTATATACGTCCCACTGTAGGGCACAGGCCTTCTCTCAGGGAGAGAGTATGGGCTTAATCACCACGCGTGCCCACCGCGGATTGGTGATTTCAAGCGCTGAGGTATATGAATAGCTCAGACACTCAGGTTTCCTCACGATGTTTTCCTTCACCGTTAGCGAGTGGTATTGCTACTATAACTTCACAAATGTACATTACTTAGAAAACAAAGTCATAGGTACATGCCCGCACTGGGAATCGAACCTGGGTCTCACCCTTCCGCGTCCAATGTTCTACCCACTAGGCTACCACCGCATTGTATCGATTATTATTATTTATTTGTTTGTATTTTAATTTATGCATAATATAGTTAGTACATTGCCACAAAAAATACAAGATAGGACAAGGCAAAGTCAGAGCGTCAGAGTGCATCCTGTGGTGTGTCAAAGTTTCCACAAAGGACAACTGACAAATGGCGCCATTGTAACGTATAAACCTACTTAGGACCAATGAGATATTACGCAAGAGAAGACATGTTACACACTTCTTATACCGCAAAAGTTGTAGCCAATGGGCTACGGCTTCTGATGGTTGTGGGAGAATGCGAGCCCCATCCGAGCGGACCTGGGTTAGAATACAGCAGAAATAACAATTATTATGGAATTTGACAGTTAGACGATTGGAAACGTTTAGAATTTTGTGCGTGTAATGCAGTAAGACCTAATTCCGCGCACCAAATCCTTTCGGAATCCAGACGTTTGCGATAGCAATTAGTATGGAATTTAACAGTTAGACGATTGGAATTGTTTAGGATTTGGTGCGCGTAATATAGCATCGGTGAAATTTCGAGCCTCTTTACAAACTTCTCTGTATTACGTACAAGCAGCGGCATCTGGCCGAAGCAATTTACATCGGCCTGTACGTAATATAGAGAAGTTTGTAAAGAGGCTCGAAATTTCGCCGATGCTTGCACTTGCCCATTAGGTGAGTTGTAGCCTCTAAATAGGTTTTTAAAAATCTTTGACCTGGTTGTGCAATAAAGTGTTCTCTATCTATTTATCTATCAAAATTTACACTCGTACACTCTGCCCAATCACTTTACGGGTGACTTAGCAATGTTAACCTTTTGTCGACTGTACGAGGTTGGCAACCCTAGCTTCTAACACGTCAGAAATTACAAAAGAAATAACAATAACAATTGAGAAATCGTATTTTCCCAGCATACAACGACCCACAGTTACAGTAAAAAGAAGCTGAGCCAATAACTCATTGGAAAAATAAAGAAAACATCGATTATCCTACTCAGATCTTGAATTAGCCAGAGGAGACTGCAGTCTAATTGTATAACGAAAATAAATACGTCGAGGGCACGCGTTCGGGGATTTTCATCACGGAGCTGTGTTGCCAGATGAAAATTACTAACTACTTTGAATGCGTTATAATTTCAGCCTTCAAAAGCCACATCATTTTGTAAACCTACACTATGAAGCAAACCGTCTTCGCTAATGAGATGCGAGAAGATTATCTGAGATCAATTACTTACCCATTTCAATAATTACCAACTCATCCATAGTCAGCAGTTCGATTTTACTAACAGACGCCGGAATCGGACATGTTACTTAAACCACTGAATCTACTTAAAATTCAATGCTTAAACATATTTTCAGCGCGTGGGAGGATCATAAGGAAGCTGTAGCCGTATTTTGTGATTTATCAAGACATTCTATTGTGTAGACCAAACGCTCGCTACTCTTAAAGTTAAAACACTACGGAATAAACTAAATAACTGAATAAACCTTGAAGGCTTGACACTCAGCATACTGCTGAGTCAGTTGCCGTTTGTACCAACAGTGACACGGTGACCTTTCGTTTTCTTTTTTTTTTATAAAATTTATGTTGTAATATTTTCTTGGTTATTTTTTTTTTGTTTTGCTATTGTGGTATGTGGACTGTTTTCTATAATATATGTATTTTCTTCTTCTTAAACAATAAAACCTCATAGTAGCTACCATATAATAAATAGTTCAGGAATCGAGTCAGAGAAGAATCAGTTTTCCGAGCTTTTCCCGAACTTCAAAGACAATTTTTTTAATAATTTAGTTACAAATGTACAGCTTTAAGATTTATTCCTGTACTTGTAGTACATATTACTTGCAAAATTTAATAGTTATAGCTCAACGGAAAGTGTCGAAACATACGTTCTTTGCGGCATAAACGGCCGTATCTTTTTTTTTATTTCAATTTAATTTTTTTTTTCATGAATATCCACGCGTTCTCCAGATAAACGGTCTTGACAGATAGACGTACGGACGGACGGACGTTTCCGTTTTTTCGTTTTGAGGCACGGAACCCTAAAAAACAAAAAAAAAACATAAACTCACGCCTGTATCCCGAGGGGTAGGCAGAGACCAGGGTTCGCCACTTACTAAGATCCTGACAAATCTCTCTCGCATGCACACGCGCCGGTTTCGGGTACTTTTTATCTTGCCCTTCTCTAATATTTTTCCTGTTTGCACAGAGTAATGGTTTTTTATCTAAGTGTTTCAGTAGTTTGCTTATAAGTAATATACTTAGCTTAGTTGACGTTATCACCAAGGTAACCTTAAACAAACAGTACCACTATGATAACATAATATTTCTCTTTTGTAGAGCTCTGAAGCGGCAGTGTAATCAATCTAATTACCTATATAATTACTTAAGACTAGACATTGAAAGCAAGCAAACCAATTAGCAGTGGGTAGTATATAATTAATTAAAACCCTATTCTGGGCATCAATAGGTGCCAGTTGATTCAAAATGTATATATTATTATATAATATAAATATACTTACCTAGTGCATTTTTTTTAATTCGCTATGTTCACACAAAAATCGCGCAGAGTATCTTAGTCGCGTAAGACGGTCTTAATTTGAAAATAAAATACAAAAATTGGTTACACTATATACTTATGACAATACATTCGAAATTCCCAGGTTCAAACAAAATAAAATGGCTGAAATGAATAATGGTAGGTATATTGCGAAATTTCACAATTTATAAATTGTAAAGATCCCGTACTAGGTTAAAATGCGTATTGCGATAGTCCGGCTCTTTAGATTAGTGTTATAAAAGTTGACATGAAAATGGAAGTTTCATGCAAAATTAAATTATGGAATAGAAATTGATGTAGGTATTCTTAAAATGCAATTAATTAAGAATTTTGAAACTTACTCAATAAATAATCCAACAACGTGTGTGTGTGTGTGTGTGTGTGTGTGTGTAACGCGATTTGTAAAGCCCCGGTTACAATACTAAAAAGTGATTGGTTTAGTATTTAATGCCATTGAATATGGTAAAACCAATCACTTACAAACTTCACATACTTAGAAATCATAATTCGGGTCCAACGCGGATGTCAAATAACACCAATAGTTGTGATGAGCATAGAAAGATAAATTTTGCAAGAGTCATGACGAGCTACGAATGGCGTAGTTGGTAATAGCGCTGACACGGGATGCTAGAGGCGCTGGTTCAAATCCCGCTTCGGCCCTGAATTTTTCTTTCTATGTGAAGCTCGTACAGCAGGCCTAGCGTGCGACTCATGTTGAAAGTCAATTAAAAACTTATGACTAAGAGGCCGGTCCACACCACTGTTCAAACACAATAATGAAATCGCACGTAGTGTCAATTAGCCCAAAAAAGCAAGCGACAGCAGCAGGTGAAGATGGGAATGGCGAAATGGGAGCGCGCCTTCCCGCCTTCCACAGCAATGTTTTGCAGCACACCAGAGTTTTAAAAAAAATAAAAAAGAAACTCAACGTTGCATTGCCTTGATGGAACATTCGCATTTTTTCCATTAGTGGCCAGGATGTTAAAAACTACCTGACCACTTGAAATGCTTAAACAAATAAAAACAATAAAAAAAACGCTTTGAACTCACCTTTTTGTTTTCCACGGCGTTCGAAAATTCAAACTTTAAACGAAGTCTGCCTCGCTGTCGTCACGAATCATTTTTTTAAGAACTTTTTTCTTTTTTTCAAAGCAGGACGCTGAAGCAACGGAAAGTTACGACAACAACAACGCGAATAGTTAACTAACAATACGCATACAAAAACACGCCTATTAATCCATCGCTTAAGATCGAACGCACGTAAGTGCTTATTAAATGTTTTTTTACTACATTTCGCCGCAACCCGCAACAAGTTCTTTGTAACAGTACATCTTTTATCTTTAAATCGGCACGGCCGCCATTCTTTCAGGGGTAAAACACATGCGAAGGGGAAAGCGGAAAAATATTCAAGAGAGAGTAGGACACGCCCGCACGCGTCTGCCGGCGTCCCGACACTGAAAAGGATGGCTCCGTTTTCAGCAAATCTATAAGCATAAGTACAAACAAATGGTCTCTTTCGCTCTCGCAGCTTCCGAGCTCGCGGACTCGCTCTACATAATTATCCTGGCCATCCGGACAGCCGAAAGTAATTGAGCGCTAAAAAAAATATTATAAAAACACATCATCTCAAGTGAAATGTAGAATTGGAACGCGACTTTTTTATTTTTAATAATTCAGAGTAATTTGACGTAATTGGCCATATTTCTTTTGCACGATCACTCAAGTGGTCGTTTGAATTTTTTATTATCAGAGTTACGTACGAAGAGTTAACGTAATTAAGGTTGCTGTTACCCCTGATATGCTGTCTCGCTCGCACATTGTAATATTTTTAATGATTGCATTAATCATTAAAAATATTGATACTAATACTTTAAATAAATGTGGTCTGAGGGTTTGATAAATATAAAAATTACGGACATTTAAGACTTATTTTTTGTTATCCTCTACTGTACCTAGTTTTTCACTGAGATAAAAATATACTAAAACTACCAGGCCTCGCAAACCTTGTTTTGCTCGTTGTTTAGCGTTGTAGACGTTGTTTAGCCTACGACCTATTCTCAGACCTACCATTTGGCACAAAAATTCATAAAAAAACGGTGCAGCCATTTCGGAAGAGTTCGATAACAAACACTGTGACACGAGATTCTTATATAATTAGATTAATGATTTTGGAAAGTGTAAAGAAAGAAAAGTTAATAACGTCACTAACATATATTTACTACATTTTTACAAAGTGTTTTAAGATACCGGCAGAATTCAGACGGATTCTATAATATTTTCTATAAGGTTTCTTGAAAGGAAATGTGCGGAAATGTACGATTTTAGATGCATTTCTGCAGAAATTTGCAAACAAAAGAGCGACTTTGAACCCCAATATTTCCTAAGCCGTTGGATCCCCGGCGCCAGCGTGGTTCTTTTGGAACAAAAAAAATTAATCATGTTTACTTGGCTTGAATAAATGAGTGAATGAATAACGATATATTGCCAAGAACAAAGCCGTCCACACACTTAATCACTTTTTTAAATACGGTATTTGACACGATCAACAATAAATTATTTCATATGCTCGACTAAAACATAAACTACAAAATATCTCGGAAAATGCATCTCTTTTAGTCAATTACTAGTTATTACAATTTTTAAATAGATTGAACATAAAAAGAGTGCTCGGAAATGTGACGTCATAAGCCAGTATT
This sequence comes from Yponomeuta malinellus, assembly GCA_947308005.1. Lineage (NCBI taxonomy): Eukaryota > Metazoa > Arthropoda > Insecta > Lepidoptera > Yponomeutidae > Yponomeuta > Yponomeuta malinellus. The sequence continues at coordinate 3,114,619 of OX371021.1, read as the reverse complement.
TTCATACAAAATTCCGTTTTAAAAGTAACTCATTTGATATTTTGTCAAATACCCAATTACTTGGCTTTCAGGAAAGGAGTTAGTATGGAGTAACACTCGCGCCACCGAGGAAAAAAATCATATATCGCTTTTACAGATCATATTTGCAAAAAGTGTCAGTACAATCTCTCAATCATATTAACCTTAACCTGTTAGATTATTGTCTTGAAAAGAACAATTAATAACCATTGTTATGGTGGTCCGATCGGGCTATTTAGACTTCCGCGACTTCCACGATTTAGACTTCCTTCATGGATCCTTTATGGGGCACTGTATAAGGCTCTACAACAAGATTCCTCAAGATATATCAGAGTAACCTCCAACGAGGTTTAAACAAAGCTTACTGTAACATCAAGGATTATCTAGAAGACAAAGACGTTTTGCATTAAACAGTACATTAATATTAATTGCAGGAAGATTGTGACTAGTGTTCAACACATTCATGACTAATATTTTAAGTTGAAAACTCTGTTAATTAAAAGTTAAAACGTGTTTTGAAAAGAATAAATGTGGAGTTTCTTTGTTAGCTTCTTCTCCACATAATCCATTAATTGTGAAACTAACAACTTTGACGTTCATTAAGTAAACATTCTGTTTTATAATTAATGAAAATATTTGAATTGAATTAATAGTGATTTTTAGAACCTATGGTCGTGAACCTAATAAGTAACCGTACTTTATACTTGTATGGAACTGTTACTTGATAGCACATAACGCCAGCGCGTTATTTGACCACTAGTATTTGCGTATTTGGTAAATATTAGGTAAACATCCATTGCCGGGTTTTCTGACGAATCTTTACCACCGATTTTGTAAAACCTGCAAAGCTTACACATACCGCACAATGATAAAGGGCGTTGAACAAAAGCGATGCCAAAGGCACACATTAACACTACATCCCCAAATCAACTTAGGTTAGCTGGAAGAAAACTCTATCTAGTATAAAAGCTCTGCAGGTGATGACGATTTAAGCTCGCCCTTGCACAATTTTTTTTAAGAATATCATTTCAATTCAATTAATTTGACATGTGTGTGTGCCTGAGCGCATTACAGTAAGTGACATTCGCACACACGCATTAATAGTGTATAGTCCGCACCTCAGGACAAAAGCAGGGCAGTTTATTTTCAATCTTCAAAATAAACTGCTGCTATAGTGTACCATGAGCCGAAGTAAGTAGGCCTGCAATAAACCTGTTAAAAAAAAGGTTGTCTCTGGCCTGTTTGCCTTAAATGTTGCGTGCGTTCGAAAACCAAATATGATAATACGAAATACCAAATACAAAATAAAAATAAAACATTTTGATTGTGAAAAATGTAATAAAAAAACATTTGTAGCAGCACTGCTCACTGTGCGGATAAAAGTTGAAAACAAGTTATGGAAAAATAAAATAAACTGCTGCGGAAAAAAAAATGTCTTAAGTTCTACATTACTTAAAAATTACGTTTTTTAACGTGTCTTGAAAGTTGTTTTTGTTTACGTCAAAATATGTTTGAAGAAGTTTTTGAATTGATAAAAAAGGTCTTTGCTAAACTACGATTTTGAAGGAAATGAAGTGGTGTCGCGGTGTCGGTTCAGACTACTTTCAGCAATCCTAAAGAGTTACGAGGTTATAAATTACCAGGAGACGGGCAGCAGGGTCTTCCTGAGATTCCAACCACATACTGCGATCGCCAACCCGCCTGCTAAGCGTGGCGATTATGGCAAAACCCCTCATGGTTTTCATAACCATGAGGGAGGCCTATGTCTTGCAGTGGGCGTCAAAAGGCTGATGATGATGATGAAAGAGTTTTAATACCTTAAACAAATATTTGAAATGCGACTAAAGTTCGAGCCAAAAAGAAGTTTCTATGACTTGATACAGGATCATATACCCAGCAATGGGCAGAGTTGGGCTGACTGAATTATGATTAAATATAACTTATTTTTTATTATGCGAGAGATAAGATAACATATTTGTTTATTATAGGAATAGAGCTCATCTTCGTCTCCACGGATCTGTGGATTTCTGTGGATTTCGTTGGCACCGGTAACAAAGCTCTAATATCTTCGCACAGATTTACCACTAAAACCTTAGAAAGTCGATACCTTCGAACATAATACAATTTGTCGTACACTTCGAATGGATTAATCTGCAGTCGTATAAATTTACGCTGCGCTTTTTCCTCCCTATTGCGAAAAACGTATCATCCTCCAAATTACTTCATCACTCATTTTAATACGTAAATTAAACAATAATTCGCTTAGCAGGGTTTTAAAAGCTGCTCAAGAGTAACATATAAATAACTACTAAGAATGACAGTTCAGCAACGCTGCGAGCGCGCGAAACTGACCTTATAGTACGGTAGCAGCGTTGATTAGAAGGTGAACGTCTTATAGTTAACAGCGCTGCGATTGTATGGCTCATGGTACCATTAAGCAGGGCAGTTTTTTATACGGCTTAAAAATAACTTCTAATAGTGCTTGTGGTAACCCTCCAGATCATTTGCACATCGCTTACAGTCTTTACAGTGTATGTGTGAGTAATTGACGTAGTGTGATGCGTAGTAAATTATTACCGCCAAAAAGATATGTGCGGACTATAACACTAACAACCGGCTACGCTAAGCATGTCAATTTGGCTACCACTTTATTGCCTCCAAATTAGGAAGCTTAGCCTGCAGTTCTATACCATGCAACAGGGTGATTAGAAACTTGGATATGAATAGAAACAAAAAGTGGAAAAAGGTTTTTGTCACCGCTGTTGTCGTAAGTTCAGTTCAGCGACGTCTCAGGATCTGACCGACAGTAGGAAACTTGCAGGACCGAACTGTAAGTTCAGTAGGATGTCGGTGACAAAAATCTCTCTGGGTAATTCTCAATTTGGAAAAGGAAAAGTAACAACCATGGATAATCGTTTTTTTCTTTAAAATTATACGATTTCGCTTGACATAAGTGATTAGTACATTCGTATTAATGGCTACTAACTAAGTTAGTATGTATATTATTGGAGTTAAGAGTTAAAAATGTTCCTCTGGGTTGTGACTTCGTTTTTCAAAATGAGAATTAATCTTTTCCACCTTTTTGTTTCTAGTCATCCTCTAGTTTCTAATCACCCCGTTTGACAGAACCTTGTAAAAATTCTCTGCCGCAATGTATTATAAATCGTCGGCAAATACGCGAACACGAATAGAGATAGATAGATAGATAATAGAGAACACTTCAATGTACATAAAAATGGAAATTCCACAGTTATTTCTTAGCCTAAGAGGACAGATGGCGGCAATATAATAGCAATGTTCTAGGCGAACATTCGCCGCGCGTTTCCGAACGCTTATTGCCTGCGCAATTAAACGCGGCGTTTGTGCTTTAATGCGTTTATTTTGATAAGCAATCCACTGTGATATTGGCCGGTTTATTATTACGCCCGGGCACTGGCCAAGTGCCCCAGAACGGCGACTCGTAGCCTGTAGGTGAGGAGACGTCCATTACCTAATTATATTAGATACTCGTTTTTGCTCAATTGCCTCAGATCAAATTTATAAGACTGAATTTACATACTTATGCCCCACCTACGAGGGATGTTCAATAAGCAGTGAGAATGAGGTATAAACTCCTTGGATACTTTACAAGGTCACGGAGTTGTACAAGCTGCTTGTGTATTAATGAATAATAATAATAATAATACAGAAAAAGAAAATACTGGCAGGCATAGCCCACTTATTTGTCGGCAAAATAAAATAAAAAAAGTTGGATGCTCTTTTGTTTTTTCAATCAAAGAAGGTTCTTACTTGTGTTCTGTCGCAAGAAGTTCGAAATAGGAGAAAATTGAAGTTCGAGCGGTAATGTTTGAGGGTTTGAAGAATTTTACTACGGAACAAGTTAATCAAGCCAGATACGTTAGGGATTCATGCTCCTCCTTATTCTACGGATGCGCTTTGGTGTGCTGAGTTTAAGAAGTGAAGAACATCCACTAATGACGACTCGCGCTTAGGGCGCCCTACGACTGCAGTAACTGAAGAAATGATAAAAAAATGTTGAAAAAAATCGTTTTGGCGGATCGTCGTACTACTGTTCGTTTTACAGCTGACGAACTAAAAATTTCAATAGGGAGCGTTCACAATATAATACATAATCATTTGGGAATGAAATAAGTCTCAGCGCGTTCAGTGCCTAGAATGCTAACGGCCGAACAAAAGCAAACCAGGAAGAGAACTTCACAAAGCTGTTTGGAACTGTTACAACAAGATCCTGGCCGGTTTTTGGCTCGATTTCTAACTATGAGTGAAACATGGCTTCACCATTACGACCCTGAAACAAAAAAACAATCCATGACTTGGAAGAGACCATCATCACCGACACCTAAGAAATTCAAGGCCGTTCCATCCGCCGGCAAGATCATGGGTTCTCTTCAAGGCCAAGGGGTGGTGATGATTGAATACCTTAGTCATAGAGCTACTATTACGGGGTATATGTACGCAAAACAGATCAAAGAAAGAAATTTTAGGTTTTGCGAAAAGATATGCTAATTGTACATTATATTGTATACTAGCTGTCCCGGCGAACTTCGTAACGCCACAGAAAACGTTTTTATGGGAAATAGAAAAGGGCTGTTTTTAGGGTTTTCCCGGAAATTATTCGATTTTTTTTGGCTTTTAAACCTTCCCTAGACCTCCACGAATATTTCAAGACTGAGATAAGATAAATCCGTTCAGCCGTTCTCGAGTTTTAGTGAGACTAACGAAAAGCAATTGATTTTTATATATATAGGTTAGTTAAGTCACGTTTCTTATTTCAATTTGTTTTCTTTTTGTGTCATGAATAAATATTTCTATACAAAAAAAAATTGTACATAACTAAAAGGTAAAATGACAATGTTGAAAAATAAAATGACATTAGATAAAAGTTAATTGCATCTTATTCATTCTCACTACTTATTGAACCCCCCAGTGTGTATTATTTTATCTTATGTAAATGTTAAAAATATAGTCGATATTCGATAGGGAGGAACCATTCAGTGACCCGGGATAGCTGAAAATTAATAAATATTTTCTTTATCGTTATCTGCAATGGAGAACTTGCGCAAAAAATGGTTTTAATTACATCGGAGAAGCCTGGTTGGAAGTTATTGATTTTATTTATACACTTATTTACGTAAATAAATATTGTTATCATTTATTACTTACATTGTCCATTTATCATTTAATCTTGCGAACTGTATGAAAGTTCTGGGAAACTATTTGTGTTAAAGTTTTTTTTTTCTATATTTGTCTTCCATGGCGTAAAAACAATATACCATTCTAACTTTGAAGCGAAACGCTCCTTGGGATACATCGCCACTGGCGATGTAGTAATATTTGTGTTACCCGACTGCGGCGGAGCCCAAAAGGAGGGTTATGTGTATGGCTCGTATGTATGTAAGTAAGATCACATTTTGACCGATAAGATCTCAATCGCAAGAGTGACATATGAGATGGTTTATGCAGAGTCTAGTGGCATCTTCACTCACTAGATGGGTGAAGGGGCCATTCGAATGCTGCAATGCCTCGGACATTTCTTTGTTCGATGGAGTAGGCTTGCCCAGCACGTATACCATTCCGACCTAGTCCTAACCCTAGTCCACAGGAAGGACAGGTCAATACGTGCGGAGGCAACAAAGCCGCGGGTTTCCTCACGTTGTTTTTAGCGTTCCGTACCCGAATGGTGCCAAACAGGACCCTATTACTCTATTACGAAGACTTGACTATCCGTCTGTCTGTCTGTCTGTTATCAAGCTGTATCTCATGAACCGTGTCGGCTAGGCAGTTGAAATTTTCACAGATAATGTATTTCTGTTGCAACTATAATAACAAATATTAAAAAAAAATTAAAATAAATATTTAAGAGGCGCTCCCATACAAAAAACGTGATTTTTTTGCCGTTTTTTGCTCGATCTTAATAACGACAACAGGTAGATGCTTGAAATATTCAAATGTTGTATAGATACATACATACATATATAAACTCACGCCTGTGTCCCAGAGGGGTAGGCAGAGACCAGGGACTGCCAGTTGTATAGATAATGGTACGGAACTCTTCGTGCGCGAGTCCGCCTCGCACTTGGCTGGTTTTTTATTTAAGTCGTTTATGCCATGGAAGACATAAAGAGAAACACTTAGAAAAAAATTAAATCAAAAACTAGTAAACAAACACAGATGCCGTTAGCAGCACTTTCGTGCCCCCACAAATCTATATTCAATAAGAATACAATAGATAGGTCACTCTTACATTAGGTAGATAAAGATAAGATAAAGATAAAACATTTTATTTGCTAAAGCATGGTAAATACATTAAAGTAGCTGGTAAAGTAAATGAAAAGAACATGCATGCTCTACCAGTTAAGGTGTGCAAATATTATACTTTGAGAATAATGTAAATAACAAATTTAGAATCTTAGAATGAATATTGAGCACTAACTATCAGTAGGTACCTATATAACTGAAAGTTAGCATATTAATTAGTTGTATCCCGGAGGAAAAAAAATGAAGTTGTATTAATCTATTAGGAACATTGTTTTTTTTTTACTCTGTTATAAAGGTACCCAAGTTGTTAATTAATGAGACGGTCGTCAAGAAATTCTCTTACACTGTAATACATATTATCTAATAAGAATTTATGTAAATGTGTTTTAAATTTAGTAAGAGGCAGGATTGAGATGTTTTGAGGCAAGTGATTATAAATCTTTATAGCCATACAGTAAGAGTTGCGAGAGTGTAAAGCTAGTGTTTGGGACGGTACATGTAATTTATCTCCATTTCTGCCTCTTGCGTTGTATATTTCGTGGTTCTTTTTAAAGATATGCGGATATTTTTTAACAAAAATGCATATTAGGTAGAGCATGCTTGTGCCATAATTTTAAGTTACCACCTACATCATTTTTAATTACCATGCTTTAGCAAATAAAATACTCAACTCAACTCAACTATTAATGTAAGAGTGACCTATCTATTGTATTCTTATCTACGCCCGCTCAGTGGAAAGTTACAGAATAGGTGAAACCACCTACGCGCTGCGCTGTAACTTTCCACTCCATTCCGAAGTGCAATGTAGTTCTAGTACTAGTTCGACCGGAGATTTCCGGACTTAGCCTCATAGTTGGGCCATTGTACGCAGCAAGTGCTGAAGTATGTAAGCAAGATAAGATAAGAGAAGAATATTCTTTACTAGATGACCCCGTGAACTTCGTATCACCGACGTCAACCGTTTTTTTTCTTCTCACCGTTTAAACCTTCCAAGCCAAATCGGCCCAGCCGTTCTCGAATTTTAGTGAGACAAACGAACAGCAATTCATTTTTATATATAAGAAGATTGTATACCGGAAAAAATGTTACAGAAACAGCAATGACAAAAGAAAAGATACAATTGGCGGCCTCGTAAGTACCTCAGACACTAGGGTTTCCTCACGATATTTTCCTTGAGGGAGTGGTATTGCTACTGTAATACCTAGCTAAATTATATTAATCTTATATCAGTTTATCAACCAGTCTATGTATTTATTTTTCTATTACTCCCATAATTTTCTCTGGCCATACCCCATCGACACTCCACCTCAACGCAGGTTAGCTGGAAGAAAATACTACCTAGTATTAAGCTCGCCTTTGTACAACATTGATTTCCTTTTAGTGCAATAAGCCATTTGACGCCCACTGCTGGACATAGGCCTCCTTCGTGGTTTTCATAACCATTTCCAACCGCATACTGCGATCGCCAACCCGCCTGCCAAGCGTGGCGACTATGGCGATCGCAGTATGCGGTTGGAATCTCAGGAAGACGCTGCTGCCCGTCTCCTGGTAATTGATTTCTTTAGTCGCCTTCTACGACATCCACGGAAGGAAATGGAGTGACGCTATTCTTAATCCGGCGCCATACGGAACACGCATCAGCCGCATCACATCCCGATCGATTCCTATCCTTAGCTGTCAAATTTCATACAAATTATTGTCACAAGCTTAAGCATACCGGCACAATTTGATGAGCCAGGGTCTCAATTCTGCTAGTGCGTTATAGTATAGATCACGTGACGAAGTTTTTTATACCAATGATGCCTTAAAGGTTTGATAGGTACATCTGCGCCATTAGACTTGAAGCGGCAATGAAATAAAATCAGTGGTCATCATAACAGAATCGGGGACCAGGGGGCTAATTATGCACACCAAAACCAGTAGCGTAGCGATTCCAATCGTCTAAAGTCGTCAAAATATAAGAAGTCCGTTTTGACAGCTACAAAAACCATAGAATCTAACCTAGTTTGAAATCAAAAACATTAAAAATCTAAACTATGAGTAACTTTTCGGGCTACAAAATCTTTTTTTTCTTTCGAGCGTTAAATAATATGCCAGATGTATGTGTCTTTTTATGTATTTGTATGAGTAAATCCAAAGTAAAATGCAGTTTTGTGTAGCTGTCAAAACGGGCTTCTTACATTTCGACAACTATAACTGTCTAACAACGATGAAATATTGGGCCACGTGACTATGTTATTTCATACCATTGACACCTAGAAGGTTTGGTTCGTGCGTGCACGTGGACTTAGTCTGTTTAAATTGAATAAAATAAACCGGCCAAGTGCGAGTCGGACTCGCGCACGAAGGGTTCCGTACCATTATCTATACAACATTAGACACAAGGATAAAAAAACAGCAAAAGAAAACACGTTTTTGTATGGGAGCCCCCCTTAAATAATTATTTTATTTTGTTTTTAGTATTTGTTGTTATAGCGGCAACAGAAATACATAATCTGTGAAAATTTCAACTCTCTAGCTATCACGGTTCTTGAGATACAGCCTGGTGACAGACTGACGGAGAGACGAACAGACAGACAGCGAGGTCCCGTTTTAACCCTTTGGGTACGGAACCCTAAAAATCGCCGTCCATGCAGTTGTCATTGTATTGCAATGCATTAACAGATTCTAGGCCTTGTTGGTTATACTGTATTACTTGATAGTATTTTCTAAGGTTAGCACGAGCACTGGACATAAGAAAAACTGAATTTACTCGTTTATTTTTCGTATTATTTGATACTAGCTTTTGCCCGCGACTTCGTCCACATTTAATGAGTAAGGTCCGGAATGAAAAGTATCCTATGTCCTTCCCCGGGAATCAAACTATCTACATACCAAATTTCATCTAAATCCGTTCCGCCGTTATTGCATGATTGAGTAACAATCATCCAAACATCTTCAAAACTTTCACATTTATATAATATTACTAGCGTCCCGGCGAATTTCGTACCGCCGCAGAATCCGTTTATACGGTTCTTGTAACCATGGCAACGCAATAAATAAATATCCTGGAGTTTGGCTCCAAAAAGGTTACGGTAACAATAAAATATTATCCCACGGGAACGCATTACCGGGATGTCAAGTATCCTGTCGCAATTCACAACTTTATCTATCTGTAGGCCAAGTTTCATGTAACTCCGTTCAGCCGTTAATGCGTGATTGAGTAACAAACATCCAAACACACGGGGCACATAGGTTGGAGAACTGATGGCCGTTGGGGCGAAAAAGTTCTGACCTGACCGCGGTCGCCAGGTCCGAACCGGACGACGCTGCGTGGGAAGGCCCCCACCAGATGGTCTGACATTCTGGTTACGGTGGCGGGGAGTCCCTGGATGCGGGCGGCACAAGAACGGGGTGCTTGGAAAACCATGAGGGAGGGCTATATCCTGCAGCGGGCGACAAATGGCTGATGATGATTATGATGATGAAACATCCAAACATCTTCAGAAACATTCACATTTATAATATTAGTAGGATATTATAGTTTTAGGGCTTTTAGTACTGTATTTAGCATTCAATTTTAGCTTGAGAGAGGTACATTTAGATAGGTACACTCACTTTTCCGTCAGCTACTCTCCATCGTAGGTTGCCTGGAAGAAATTGCTATAGGCAAAAAGGCCGCCAACTGTACTGTATTTTTGTAAATATTTTATGTTTGTGTTTTTCCTGGTACAATAAAAAATATTCTTATCTTACATTATGTTTTAACCTGTCATAAACTTAAAAAAGGAAATTAGTTTCCCGCGCTATTTTCGCTGAAATAGCCTTCTATTATAAACCGAAAACGCAAAAAAATAATTTATTTTTTGAGATAATCTCATTTTAACTGTATTTAATGACAACAAAACCATTCAATAAAAGTATAAAAAATGCAACAAGATAAATCATAATAGGGAAAATAGAGTTATGAGAAGTTACTAAGTCAACGGAATTGGGCGTAAACTGTACTTCAAGGCGACTTTATATGTAGTTTTTTGACAGTAACTTGAACCGCTGACCATTTACATTTGCTGAACCAACCAGCATAGGCAGCACAAAGGGGCGAGTGGCGCAGTTTGCGGCGCTAAAATGTCAGACTCGCGTCACCATGCTACTCATGCACAATACAAACTACCGTTCAGAAAGAATCGCACAGAACAAATTATGGGCAAAATAGCTTAATCGTTTTACCTAAAATAATGTACTACTAGGTCTAGATATATTTTGGCTTTCAAAAAAACGTATTTTGGCTAACAAATAAATTGGACTAAAATAAAATGCAAGTAATGGTATCTACTTATTATGAATAGCTTATAAGTAGTTAACAGTTCCGTTTCCTGTTTTATTTACATAAGCAATTGAAGGTTAACCTATAATAATTGTGCCTCTTAATGTATGTTATAAGTGTATTAGCTTACCGGGCATACATTGTTTTGCCATATTATTTAGCCTACGACCTATTCTCAGACCTACCAAATATAAACAATACACAAAGAAATCATAAAAATCGGTGAAGCCGGAGTTCGATAACAAACACTGTGACACGAGATTTTTATACATTATAAGATACATTAATTTATACATTTAAGCGCCTCTTGGATTACTAAATAAATAAAATAAAATATATTGGTAGGTAATTCTGAATTATTTAATGATTCCCCTTGAGACAAATAATTACTACTAAGGTAGAGTTAATGGTTACTACTCACTAAGCGTGCTAACACCTGAGGCACACAGAAAGGACGTCGGGCCAGGGCGCAGAAAAGACGCGTCGTCTTTCCAATGGGGATCTACACTGCCAATTTATCCCTGTAGAGGGCGCATGATCGATACGGCCAGGCTGATCTTTCATAAATTTCCGTTAGATTTCTTTTGATATGTCTCTTTGTGCCGTACCAGGTTGTAAAAAAAATGGTGTTCACTTATTTCCTTGATTGCCACACTCAATGTTCTGGTCATAGAATTCTAAACAGAATTTAAACCGATCTTGTAGACTACTACAAGTACCTCAAGAAAAGAATAAAAAACACTAGCATTAAATATAGTATAATTTTGTGGTTTCCACCGACTTAACCGGACTTTTCACAGGGTCAGCTTTCTTTCCAGTTACTTTTGTTCCTCGTTTATTAAGTTCGTCTTTTAGTTCTGTTAACTTCCATGTTGCGTATATGGTGAAAAACAAGATGTTGAACCCACAAAAGACTATGAAAAACAACAAATCTGTATCTAACCAAATCACAACAAAGTTTGACATGGCCGGATCGCTGCTAGCGCCATCTTCGATTCGTTTTGCGTGTGGATCCCCATTCGCTTTCATATAAAATGTACCGAAGAGACGGGACGATGCCCACACAGAAGAGACGGGGCGAGGGTGCGATTCCTATGCAACGCGTCGCGCCTTTTCCGCGCCCTCGCCTCACGTTATTATCGGGGTAAAAAATATCCGCCGCGGTTGTGACGTTTCGTTTTTCAATAAAGTTTCAAGTGACCCTTCGGTGCGATAGATTCTATGGCGGGCCATATGGTGGGCTGCTTTCTTTATAGGTTAATGACGCACTAAAGATGGTCAGCGCTGGTTTTCTGTTCGCCATTATTACGATTTATTGCCCGGCGCATTGTATCGGGAAGTTTAATGCCGCTGACGTGCCGACGACACTGGGGTGGAAAGATGCAGAGCGGTAACTGTGACATATGATGAGATGAGATAAGTGAAAAAAGGATTACCGAATGTGTTCTTTAAAGTAAGGTCCTCGAACTGTACCTTGTAATTAGCTAATATATAAAAATCTCGTGACACTGTGTTTGTCATCGAACTGCTCCGAAACGGCTTCACCGATTTTTCAGAACTTTTGTGTATGTTTGTTAGGTCTGAGAATAGGCAGGCGTAATCAATATGGCAAAACAACGTTTGCTGAGTCAGCTAGTTACTCTATGGCATTTTAATTATCGTTATTCCATTAACGGAGAGCTGTCATGAAACAATGAATTGAATATAAATGTTAGTTTGTTTTTTTGCAAAAATTAAGCAACATAAGCAGCCTATATGCGTCCCACTGTAGGGCGCATTTTTTAAGAAAGGAATATTAGGTAGTGTGGCGGTGTAATTCTGTGTGGCGCCGGATTAAGAATAGCGTCACTCCATTTCATTCCGTGGATGTTGCAGAAGGCGACTAAGTAAATCAAGTACCAGGAGACGGGCAGCAGCGTCTTCCTGAGATTCCAACCGCATACTGCGATCGCCAACCCGCCTGCCAAGCGTGGCGATTATGACAAAACCCCTCATGGTTATGAAAACCACGAAGGAGGCCTATGTCCTGCAGTGGGCGTCAAATGGCTGATGATGATGATAATGATGATTAGGTTTAGAAAAATGATCCATTTTAATCACTAAACTTAAGACATTTTTACATTTACACATTCGAACCCTTTAGACATTCCGTCACGTGAACAGCCATGTCCCGGAAGGATATAATTTTATAAAAATCTTTATAACAAATATATTTTTTACACTTACATAAATAAAAGCTGAATGTTGAGGAAGTGAAAGTGATCTGTCAGGATCGTAGCAAGTGGCAGTCCGTGGTCTCTACCTACCCCTCTGGGATACAGGCGTGAGTTTATGTTATGTTATAAATAACATTCATTGGTCTTTCATGGAATTTTAAAATTCAATGCCTATACATATACGTGCCACTGCAGGGCATCGGACTTCTCTTAGAGAGAGAGTATGGGCTTAATTACCACGCGTGCCCACCACGGATTGGCAATTTCAAGGCAATTTCAAACGCTGAGGTATGTGAACACCTCAGACACTCAGGTTTCCTCACGATGTTTTCCTTCACCGTTAGCGATTGGTATTGCTACTGTAACTTCTGTAACTTAGAAAATAAAGTCATGGGTACATGCCGGCCAGGACGAGTCAGCTAGTAAGAACCTAATACCTTTAAACGAGCAATTCTTGTATATGTATAATCTGAGTCTCGGAAACTGCTACAATCTACACAGGGGGCTTTGGATAAATCGATCTAGCTAGGTTTCATTGTTAGAAAACTTCATGTTTTCAAGCAATGAAAAACTGCTACAATATCATTATTTTTATTTTATTTTATTTTATTTATTGCATTACACAACAGATAAGTAACATTGCATGTTATAAAATCATGATGAAAGCTTATAATTTAGTTACATATCCTTTAACGTGTGATGACAGCATGGTAGAATATGGACGAGAGCCAAAGCACATCAAGCCACACACAACCAAATACGACCACTCAGTGCAAAGTATCGTAGACACCTTACGCCGAACGGTCGCACCAGGACATAATTGTGGCCCGATCCGCTTCTACAAACGGATCCAAGAGCTCTCCTTACTCAATTAAGTAAGTATTAAATTAAGTAAAGAAAACCAAGAAAACTTTAATCAGCAATTAACGATCTTACTTACTTATTGATGATGATGATGATTACAATACGATCAGGTGTTTGCACGCTTAGCCGCAATAGCTCAGGGGGGAAACCGGACTGTCCCGGAAACGGATAAAAACACTAATACTGCCGTCCACAAGCTAAAACGACGTTATCTCCAAAAATCAACTTTTGAGTTGATTTTTGGTGATAACGCAAAAAACCTGGAGAACTATACATAATTTGACTACACTTTTTAGAGATAGAGACTCGAGGTAGATCTTTTTGAGTACTTTGAAATAAGAGAGTGGAAAAGGTAGAAACGACTTCGATACGTCGACCTAAACCCGAGTATGCGATCCCCAACAGACGATTTAATATCGAGTGAAGTGAAGTGAATTTAATTATTTTCATATTTTTTTATTATAGTGAACATTGAACATTTTACAAGGACTAAACATTTTTTTTTAATTACCGGTTTGAAATAGCTACTTTCGTTTGTGTTGTCTGTTTTTGGCAGCATGTACAGTTACCGTGCATTGTTAACTTTCAAATTCAAACATACATTTATACTATGATAACATAAAATATTTAAGAACGTTTAAACCTGTACAACGGCACAGATGGAATTTGCAATCAAGCAACTCGTGTAACCCATTTTTGTTTGAAATAAATAAAAATATTTGTCAAAAAAAAAAAAAAAAATTAATGTAAGTAAATAAATAATAAAACCCCATTTACAACATTTCGAAATAAATGACGTCGCCTGCGCGCTTTACGTATGCGATGGAAAAAGCCAGTTGCGATTGCGCGCTCACATCTCCCTAACATGTCCCAAAATTTATAACATTTTTTATTAGAATATAACAGTTTTCTTATATTAACATTAAACATATTATTTTCCCATTCCCTAACCAAGTATGGCATCCGTGGTTAACGGAAACGCGACGCGAACTACGGGTGTAAAATCATAGGGGCTACTTATCCAAACGCCGTTGGATGGTCCCCCTATAAAAATAGCATTGCATAAGCAGCCTATATATGTCCCACTGCAGGGCACAGGCCTTCTCTCAGAGAGAGAGTATGGGCTTAATCAACACGCGTGCCCACCGCGGATTGGCGATTTCAAGCGCTGAGGTATGTGAACAGCTCAGACACCCAGGTTTCCTCACGATGTTTTCCTTCGCCGTTAGCGAATGGTATTGCTACTATAACTTCACAAATGTACATAACTTAGAAAGAAAAGTCATAGGTACATGCCCGCACTGGGAATCGAACCTGGGTCTCCCGCTTCCGAGTCCAATGTTCTACCCACTAGGCTACCACCGCTCCTTAAAATAGCTTTACCTTTAAATGGGACCGATAAATTAAGCTTAACAAAAAATATATTTTTGGCGATATTAAACACAATTATTGTTTGATGCAAGCGCAGCGTAGAACGACCAGCCACAAGATGGACAGATGATCTCATCCAAGTGGCAGGAAGGCGCTGGATGCAGGCCGCTTCCAACCGGTCTTTTTGGAAATCCATGGTGGAGGCCTATGTCCAGCAGTGGACTTCTTGTGGCTGAATGATGATGATGATTATTTGATTATTTAATAATTACACTAACATAACGGCATTTTTCAAGTTTTATCTCTGGAATTATAAAAGCTAGGAAAAATTGGGTTTGAAGGATCGATAGTGATTTTTTTTCTTGATTAAGATGTCATCAGAAATCAAAATCGACTGCATGGTCGATAACGGCATTTTAGCTTGTGGACACGGCAGCAGAGCCGGATTTTGAAGTCTGGAGGCCCTAGGGCAACGAAGGAGCGGAGGCCCCTAATTATTCCCAAATAAAAAATACGAAACAAAAACTACAATGAATACGACGAATTTTTTTTTTTTAATTTGAATAACAAACAGACGTTATAAGTACTCATAAAAGATTGGCGTTTAATGATAGTACATATTAGCCCTTTGTGGGGGCCCTTTCCTTGTGGAGGCCCCAGGGCAGTAGCCTCCGCCCGCCCTCCCCTAAATCCGGCCCTGCATGGCAGAACAGGGTCACGCTAAATACGTTGGGTTACGCTACGAAAAGCGCGTAGGGTTTTTCGGCTACACCGTAGCAATGCTACGCCGCCGTAGCAAAGCCTACGAGTTCAGGGCACAATGGGCTTGGTCCTAAAAAAATTTGGTTATTTTTTTTTTTTTTCGAGAAAATAGGCCTAGATTTTATGAAACTGGAAGCAGGTTCCGCACAGAGACTTTACAAGGAAAAGACAACCACAGAATAAATAAACTGAGGAGTGTCTTGTCTTTTACAAAATAATAAACAGGATTACCTATAACTCCTGAAACACATCAATAGAGCCTGTATTTTAAAACCGGTTTTATTTTTAGCTTTTCTCAGAGTCGTATTTTTGACATTGAAAAATGTCTTTCGTTCGCTCCATTGTAGGCTCCGATTTCACGAAAAAGTACGATCTCCTTATATCTCGGAGAGGAGTGAAGATATGATATTAAAAAGGGTCAATATACGCGTATTCACGAGAGCTTTAAGGTGCCAAAAGAATTATTCAAAAAAATTGAAAACCGAAAAAAAAATTGGCCGAATCTTTTATTTTGACGCTAGATATTTGGGAAACGAAGAATGACATTAAAAATTTGTGAAAAATCCCTATGGACAATTTAGTCCGCTACAATTAACGGCGGCTTAAAACAAAGACGATCGATCGGGTTATGGGTTTGCCCTGTAGCCAAAACCTTAACCCTTTTGAAAAAAGTCCAAAAGCCAGAACGACATATTTTTTCGCATGGCATTTATGACTCGATTCATTTCCAATGTGCCCGATAGTCGTGTGAGGCCTCAGATTAATTCATTAACCTGAGTGTGAGGCACAAAATCTGTGTTTTTTTTTTATATCAGTGTATACTTCATTTGATTAACTAGCGCTCCCAGTGCTGCTGCCCCCAGTAAATCACCATCGTGTAAAATTTGTCAATCAATCAGTAAATCTCATAGTGCTTTGCTTACCCAGAAGAGTAACGAAAAGAAACGAAAGCAAAGGTTGTATGTACGAATGAATGATGTTTCTCGACCACGCCAGTTTCCGAGAACCGCTACACGACGTCACCAAAATAACAAAATGGCGTATGTCACCCGTGAAATTCTTCGCGAAAGGCAATTAAAAAGTTTCAAATAAAAAATATATTACAAAAACAAACAAACTTGAGTGCTAAAAGTCTTAAGAAGGCTTAAATTGCATTCAACATTGTGTTTTCAGTGTCGGGCGGCACAAAACTGATATACTTTCATGCAATAAATCAGATGCGAGGTCTGAGTTCTCAATACACATTATCCGGTTCATATGCTGTTAGGATACGACCTTTTCGAGTTGCGTTACGCCTACGCAGCAGTGATGACTTTTAGGGTCAGATGAATAATATTAATCACTTAGTTTATTTTTTTGCAAGTATCAAGGCGACTAAAAGCTCTCACCGGCCTAGAAACTTCGGGAAGTCCCTGGAAAGATGCTGGAGGTAGTAGAAAACTATAGAACATTCCAGAATATCTTCTGGAAGTGCCCAGAATCACATCGAAGATATTAGAAATAGGTTCTAGAAGACTATCGAACATTCCAGAATGTATTTTTATCTCTGTCTAACTTTCTAGCACAAAGATAATTCTGAAAGGTTCTCTCGTCTCTACATACATAAGTATGCATACTTCCGATGAAGTTGTATTCGTCACTCACGTGTCACGTGATTTCCCGATAGCGTTGCTAACGGTACTGACAGGCATCAGTTGACCTCATATGCCGCTCCATTCCAAAAAGTCGTATCCTAACAGCATTTGAATCGGATACGGGTCGGTGGACGTAAGTCAAATTGGCATTAAATTATTGTTCTATACAACATAAGTAATTAAAATAGCAAGATTCTTAATTTTTGTAAAAATACATGTACCTATGTCCAATTTATTGTTCCATAACAGTTGCCCGTCAATGTGATAAAGATAAAATGTTTTAGACTTTATTTCTATTCACTGCTTCAAAAAAATGTGTTTTGGACTAAAGTACATAAAACACAAATTTTTGAGGCAGTGAAAATACCTATCATGAAATTAATCACTATATTTTGTTTATCATCTTTACTATGTTAACGGAGAGCTGTCAAGAAACTACGAATTGAACATGTAGGTACATGCTTGTTTTTTTATTTTTCGTTGCAAATTCACCAGTGACGTATGCGATGATATTGATGATATTTGTACTTTGTCCGATAAGTTACATGTTTTTATTTTTAGCATGTCTGTTGTATAGTTGTGTCATTAAATAAATGTTTTATCTCTTTCTATCAATTTGCTTTTTAGGGTTCCGTACCCAAAGGGTAAAAACGGGACCCTATTACTAAGTCTGTCTGTCCGTCCGTCCGTCTGTCGACCAGGCTGTATCTCAAGAACCGTGATAGCTAGAGAGTTGAAATTTTCACAGATTATGTATTTCTGTTGCCGCTATAACAACAAATACTAAAAAGAAAATAAAATAATTATTTAAGGGGGGCTCCCATACAAGAAACGTATTTTTTTTGCTGTTTTTTATCTTTGTGTCTAATGTTGTATAGATAATGTTACGGAACCCTACGTGCGCGAGTCCAACTCGCACTTGGCCGGTTTTTAATTACTTATGCTGTATAGAAAAATAATTACGTGCCAATTTGACTTCAGTGCTTTAGTCGGCCGACCGATCTTTGGTGGAGTTCTTTGCTTAATTTTTTTTTAATTGTAGCCATTGTAGCTATACAGCATTAACGGTTTGATAGGTAATAACGACTAAATTAAGAAAAAGGATGCGGAAATACCCGGAAAGGCTCAGTTTGGTTTCGAGACAGCGGCGGAATACTAAGACGAGCACAGATTAAAAAAAACAGTGGGTTCATTCAGGGGCTAGCAAGGTTGTGAGTGTGCTTATAGCACTGTTATTAACGCATCTCATCACGATTGTTTATTAGGTAAACTAGTAGTAGTTAGACCTGAGATTTCCGCACTTAGTTTGGCCATTGTACGTAGCAAGCGCTAAGGTATTCACATACCTCAGACGCTAGGGTTTCCTCACGATGTTTTCCTTCAGAGTTAGCGTAAGCAGCCTATTTACGTCCCACTGTAGGGCGCAGGCCTTCTCTCAGGGAGAGAGTATGGGCTTAATCACCACACGTGCCCACCGCGGATTGGCGATTTCAAGGTATGTGAATAGCTCAGACATTCAGGTTTCATCACGATGTTTTCCTTCACATTTAGCGAGTGGTATTGCTAAATAAATAAAATAAATAAAAATAAAACTTCACAAATGTACGTAACTTAGAAAATAAAGTCAATAGTATATTAGTATACGCCGGGATTCGATTCGGGATCTCTCGAATGAGACACCGCCGTTCTACCGCTCCGCCACCACCGCTGCCCCTAGGTAAACTATTTATCATCATCGTCGTCATAATCAGCCGGTGTCAGTCCACTGCTGGACATAGGTCTCTCCCAAGACACGCCCAAGATGAGCCCGATCTTTGGCTCTTCTTTTCCAGTCACTGTCCACCGCTATGCGAATGTCGTCGCTCCACCTGGTCACAGGGCGTCCTACGCTACGTTTGCCGATTCGCGGTCTCCACTCTAGAACCAGTCTACCCCAACGCTCCTGCGGCAGATATAACCAGCCCACTATTAAAGTAATCTGATTGCTGGTAGACAAGGTAAACTATTAGAGTACGTCCCACTGTAGGGCACAGGCCTTCTCTCAGAGAGAGAGTATGGGCTTAATCACCACGCGTGCCCACCGCGGATTGGCGATTTCAAGCGCTGTGGTATGTGAACAGCTCAGACACCCAGGTTTCCTCACGATGTTTTCCATCACCGTTAGCGAGTGGTATTACTACTATAACTTCACAAATGTACATAACTTAGAAAGAAAAGTCATAGGTACATGCCCGCACTCGGAATCGATCCTGGGTCTCCCGCTTCAGAGTCCAATGTTCTACCCACTAGGCTACCATCACTCCTTTAGAGTATTATTATTATGTAATAACATATTGCCTCTCTTTCACACAATATGGATGTTTTTTTTAGGGTACCCCTACACCAAATTTTTCTCGCCTACGCCATAGTGTGGGGTAATGTTGGATTGGTCGTTTAAAAATATTGTTTGTGTAGAAAGATCATTTTCTGATTTACGTTCCATTTGCGAAATATTGAGCTTTATAGCGTCCTCTCCTAGCTAAACGGTTAATTATAGCGACCGACGTGAAAATTCAGGGAAATTCAAAACTTAGACCGGATTTTTCAATAGTCCGATAAAACTTAACTGGAGAATAAAACTGATGTCGTCACTGTCTTGTCGAATGATTTAGACAGTGATAGCATGCAATTTATTCTCCAGTTAAGTTTTATCTGACTATTGAAAAATTTGCCCTTAAAAGGATAACTATCACGGCTAAGTAAGCTTTATAATTTAACGAGTAGGTAATAGGCGACCAACTTATAAAAGGAATACTTCGTACAAAATCCATTGAAAATTACGTTGATGAAGTTCTTAGTTCTGTAAAGCAAACCCCTCTGGAACCTTACACTTGGCCAATTTTTACATTTTAGTGAGCCAAAAATAAATATTTATTTTCCATCAAATATTGATAAAATAATTATACTCTATCGGTATTCAATCACCAATATTTCACCACGATAGCTGGGTACCGGTAATCAAATAGTTAACTTCGTTAATCGCTAACATGTTACACCGTTACATTTCGGAAGATTTAACTCAAGTTAACGTTAATCGTTAATCCGTTAACATGTGATAAAAAATGCATTTTATAACCTTGCGTTAGTGATTTACTACTTATAAAAAAGCTGGTTTGTGTTCTGGGTCAAAAGCTTCGAAAAAAAAAGGTGAATAATTGGAGCGTGTAATTAGGTAATCTGGTATAATGTGGATATTCCCCTTGATGAACATTTGAAGTTCTCGTCTGAAAAGTGAGGCTCGTTTTCTACCCTTTTGCTTAACAAAAAAAAATACACGTCAATCGTCACTCTAAGCGCCGGCGCTTAATAGCTAATGAAACGATGAAACGTATGAATCAAATTTCTTCTTAGTTTTCTCTTTCACATGCGCTGGCAAGACATACCTACATATAGGTACCTACCTGGTTTCGATTGACTCACGGACCGAACGTCTTTATCAGAACGTTTTTTGCTGCGTGTGCGGTATCTTTTCGGTAATTAGTAGTTACTTAATTAACGATTAACGGACTTTGGGAAATTTAACGGAAATTAACGAATAAGTTAACATTATTTAAAATTAACTTAAAAGTTAATCCGTTAAAGTCAAGATGTAAACTTCGTTAATTAACGATTAACGGATTAATGAGTTAATGCCCAGCTACATATGTTCACCACCTAGTAGATTTTTCTAGGCAAGTAGGTAGGCGCAAGAAAGTTTGGAGTCCATTGCGTACTTACCAACACTTTATAATCAACACCATATAAGAACAATATTTCCCAGCAAATTTTATTGATAAAGTAGATTGTTTTGAGGACACTATTTTACCACCCCGTACATTATTCTAAGCTAGTAGGTACTACCTACCAAAAGCGGATTATCTAGTCAACAATGGACGTTTTCACATCATAGATCGTATCCCACATAGAGGTGATGTCGTTACTCTCTCATACATTGACTACGGCCTTGTCTGGCCATTCGCCCTCGTACATGCTATTTCTTATGTAATGTAAATGTAACATTTATCATCCAGTGTAAAACCAATCAATCAGCCTAATCTTCACTTGACTTTCTGCACCTTCCCAAGGCAAAACCGCTATAAACGGAGGCACGTTCTCTCAAGGCCCTCTTGGGGAGCGCAGGATATTTCTGGCAAGCGTGGGTGGATATCGTTGATTTTGTGGCTAAATGTTTGCCAGGGGACTAGTTATCAAAGTGTGCTTTTCCTTTGTTGTGTTTATGCTATTTTCGCAACGTCCTTTTGTTGTGAAGCAACTGTGAAAATATTTGAATCCCGTAGGTCAGACGAGCTAAACTTTTCAGGAATCACAAAAAAATTTTTGTTTTAAAATTATAAAGGCAGCCGTATTATGTAACCTATATCACAATGTAGCTAATAGTGTGTTGAAATAAAAAATATATTGTTAATAAAACATTATTTGTAGATAATTTGTATTATACATAGACCCTTAACTGATGTTGTTTCTCATGAACACTAGTTTAGGAAATAAAAATCAATATTCTTATAAGTATTTATATTCAAATGCCAAAATATTACATAGGTAATTTACTACATTTTCATAATTTTGTTCTCTATTTGTTGTTTGTGTGTTAAATAGGTAGGTACCTATTCATCATCAGCCATATGGCGCCCACTGCAGGACATAGGCCTCCCTCATGGTCTTCATAACCATGAGGGGTTTTGCCTTAATCGTGTCAGCGACGCTTTAGGACTTAAATACCTAGGTACCTGTTAATAGTGGAACTTTATTGTATTCATAACAACTTAAGAGTATTTAATTTGAGTAGTACGGAAAGTTGCTTTGCCATCTAGATAAACATGAAGGTATGAAACCTTCATGTGATGACGTCACTGTAAAAAAAAAGTAAGGGAGGCGCCACCTTGGCTTATCGTTTTTCTGGCGCGAAGGACGTAAAATTGTAATTTAGTAAAGAAAATTACTCGAGTACCTAATAATCTTGTTATCTTCTGCAGATTATTCATTGTAATAATGCTAACTAATTGACGATGTGACAAGTATAAATATAAATGTGAGTATGTCTTTAAGTATTTTATTTCACATAGGGACCTCTGCCACTATTTCCATAGTCAACCATAGGAAAATACAGGTGTGTCCCTTTACAATCGCCACGCTTGGCAGGCGGGTTGGCGATCGCAGTATGCGGTTGGAATCTCAGAAAGACGCTGCTGCCCGTCTCCTGGTAATTGATTTCCTTAGTCGCCTTCTACGACATCCACGGAGGGAAATGGAGTGACGCTATTCTTAGTCCGGCGCCACACGGAATGGCACGGATCGTAAAGGTACCTATTATGGTTTTAGAATAGTAGATTGTTCACCAAGGGCACAAACAAAATTTTTGCGTCGAGGTTGTGAAATTGAATCCAGAGCGAACTTGCTGCTGGCGAGAATTGCTGAAAGAGCGAGGGACTTAACACTACCGAGACCAAAAATGATCTGCGCTCGTGTAGAACACTCTGCTTTTCACTACGATATCTGAGAGCAATGAAATAAAACATAACACTTACATACCTACAACTCAAATGTAACTTCTGGCAGGAGGTTTTGAATTGCTTGTGTTGCCTGTTTTTTTATATATTCTGGTGTTAGAAAATAAGTGAAAATAGACAAAAAAGCGCGCCAATATTATTGATTTTTTTGTATAGAAAAAAAACTTACGTTCCAATTTCAAATATTTGACAATTAGGCACCAAGTTTTGCAGCAAAGAGTTTGGTAGTTCAGTAAGTAGTTCCAAACTCGGTTTTAAAACTTATTGCTTGGGTTGGAGCGAAATAGATAGAAGGACGAATCCTCAAGAGTGAAAGAGAAGTCCGACTTCTTAGTAAATGAGTGCATTACCTATATAAATTCAAAATTTCATTTTAAGTCTATTTACTTAAAGGTACCTAAAGGTAAATAGATTCAAAACCCAATTTTGAGTCTATTTACTTTGATGCATCTTAGCTTGAACAACAATAGCGTATTTTGGGTCCTAAATTTGGGCATCAAAATGCATCATTTCGAGCAGATGGAGTGAAAAAAACTTGAACTTCTTCGCTCAATTTCTTGTGGTTTCCTAACAGAATAAGATGTGTTCCAACAAACCGAACCTAATTAAAAAAAAATCAAAACCGCCAAAAACCTGACATAAGGGCAAGGGGTTCTTGAAATGACCGATTCAGTTAGAAAACAAAGCAAGAGGTTTTTCTGAATTCAACGAAATAAATCCCCATACATACTCTTTGTAAAAGTTGGCTACCAGCTAGCAGCCAGCATATCTGTTTGAAGAAATAAATGCATTTTTTTCTTATTTCTATGTAAAGGCCTTTTTGTTTAATACTTTTGCCAGTAAAAAAGAATATAGTACAGGGGGTTACCCTTCTTTAAGTATCAACGATTACGGAACGGAAAATATTGAATTGAACGGAACGCAACTGTCAATGTCATTGCGCTATAGTCTGTCAAATTCTTCACGACACCACTGTCTGTACAAAACGAACAATTTACATCTACAAGCTTCTGGTTTTCTCCGAAGTATAGGTACATTTTTGTATCGAAAACTTTAAAAAAGCTTTGCAGTTTCGGCATAGATTCTCAACAACTATATTACTTTTCACGTACCTAGCTACAACTACAACAGCGGTAGGGCCCAAATTGTTCCATTCGTCAGAGAAAACAATGTCGAAGACCAAGTTGAATTTGATCGCCGCCGCATGTGAAAATATGGGCATCGGCGCGAATGGCGCCCTACCGTGGCGCCTCAAGTAAGTTAATCTTCAATTCTATGAGAAATATCACCCAATTTGCTGTTGACACCATAAGTTGCAGGCGCTTTAGAGGCGTGGCTCGAACGAAGAGGTTATGATATTTTTTCGCGCTTATTTTTGTACGCGCTTCTTACTTTTGCTCGAATCGCCCCTCCATTTATCAATTATCGATTATTTAGCATGAAAGGCGGCGTGATTTGTGATATGAAAGGCTTCGCTTAATTGATGTCTCAAATTAGTATTCCCAGATTCCTGGGAATTGTTCAGAATACCCTAGTGATTACTTAACCCATTAGTTAACAAAAACTATCTATCCTCTCTTGTCTATCAATGTTCATGCCATTTTGCGCATGAGCAACATACATTCGTCTCACTGCAGGATGCAGGCCTTCTATTAAGGAGATTAGTTAACAAAAACTATCTATCCTCTCTTGTCTATCAATGTTCATGCCATTTTGCACATAAGCAACTTACATTCATCCCACTGCAGGGTGCAGGCCTTCTGTTAAGGAGACAGTATAGGCTTAATAACCACTGTGGTTTTGTGCCATTCGTGCCATACTGCAACACTTAGATCTTCTTTTAGGGATGTGATTACAGCATGAGCCAGCTTTCACCAGCAACACTCCCCATTCAGTCTGATAATGCACCAGATTTATGGCTACTTGTAGGGTCCCTCCCGTGGCTTACTAAGATCAAGTGTAATAAATAAAGTATGCTCTATAAATAATCTTGCTACTGACCAGGAAAGAAATGGCCTACTTCACGACGATGACAAGCAAAGTTAGAGACCCGGCGAAGATCAACGCAGTGCTGATGGGGCGCAGAACCTGGGACTGCATCCCGGACAAGTTCCGGCCGCTGTCGGGTCGAGTCAACGTTGTGCTGACGAGGAATGTGGATGGTGTCAAAGGCAAGGTATTAAGACTTATTCTGTCCTAACACAAATCACACAAATAATTTACTTGTACTAGAACTCGTTCATAGAGACTTAAACAAAACCTGTAGGAGCTGATCAGACCTTGCCCTTTCCAAATTACTGTAGTTTTGTGAAGTCCCATAAAATATGGTTAATTTTTCATTGAATATTTTTTAAATTTTCCATCACACTTTTTTCCCAGCAGTGGTGTTCTCTCTCTTAAAACTCATTTGTGGACTACTAAATACCAAATGTATGCGGTTAAACATTTGATCGCTCAAACTACCAAACACTTCACTTTACTGAATCAGCCCAGCGATTCTCAAGTGATAAGCTCACAAATTTATTTTATATTAATAAAATGTATCTTGAAAATTTTTATTATGAAATAGTACAAACTTATCTGGAGAACAGTTTGAGTGTAGCTTTAAAGATTGCAGATAAGCTTCTTACCACCTTTTCTATTTTGAGAATTTCACTAAGTAATTGAGAATGGGACATATAGATAAATTGGGATTTGGCGAATTGTTCATTTTGAGAAATGGTAATTTGGCACATTATTGTTAATTTTGAAAACTATTTTGCGCGTTCGGCATTTCGCGAATTGAACCATTTGAGAACTGGCCATTTGGCTAGTTCGGGATTTGGCGAATTGGACATTTTAGTAATTACTCACATTGCGAATTGCTCATTTTGAGAACCGTAAATTTTGCGCAGGTTGGACAATTTGAAAACTGGTATCTTACGTATTTAGGCACTTGGCGAATTGGCATTTTTATAAGTATGCACAATAACATTAGAATTAAACATCAGACTCGCATTTTGTTAATAAATTATGAGTAGGAAATTTTGCGAATTTTGAATTTCGCGAATTGTTCATTCTTAGATCTGTACACAGCAAGATTAGAGTTTAATATCTTTGAATTATAGTTATTTTAGAAGCAGGACGTTTTGTAAATTTTGCATCTTGAGTTTGAAGAACTATATAAATTCTCCAAATTACTAATTTGCGAAATACCAGATTTACAAAGTTTTTGGATACTGACCTTTTTCCTACTTTACAATTTTTCGAATTTTGCTAATTGGGCATCCGCGTGTTGGTGATTTTGAGTAATGAACCTTTTCCGAATTGGATACAATTATCCAATTCGCAAAATTGATACATGGATATTTGGCGATTTCGACATTTCGCGAATTGGAAATTTTGAGAATACTTGGAAATTAGCTATTGGTTTTGAGAGATGGATATTTTTCTAATTAGGTATTTCGCGAATTGGACTTTTGGCTTATTTGGAATTACGCATGTTGGTGATTTTTAGAGCCGGATATTTTGCGAATTGGTCATTTCGCGAATTGGGTATTTTGTGAATACTTACATAAGCAGCCTATATACGTCCCAGTGTAGGGCACAGGTCTTTTCTCAGGGAGAGAGTATGGGCTTAATCATCCCGCGTGCCCACCGCGGATTGGCGATTTGAATCGCTGAGGTATGTCAATAGCTAAGACACTCAGGTTTCCTCGCGATGTTTTCCTTCACGGTTAGCTTTATATTTATAAAATATATGTCAAAAATTTTTATTATGAAATAGTACAAACTTATCTGCAGAACAGTTTGAGTGTAACTTTAAAGATTGCAGATTAGCTTCTTACCACCTTTTCTATTTTGAGAATTTCACTAAGTAATTGAGAATGGGACATATAGATAAATTGGGATTTGGCGAATTGTTCATTTTGAGAAATGGTAATTTGGCTTAGGGGTTAGGTATTACTACTATAACTTCACAAATTTACATAACTTAGAAAACAAAGTCATAGGTACACGCCCGCACTTGGAATCGAACCTGGGCCTCTCGCTTCCGAGTCCAATGTTCTACTCACTAGGATGAATACTTGTTATTTTGCAACTAAGACATTTTGCGCCCATCGGCTCGGGCCTTATTGACCTTAAATTAGGTAGATTCTTCCAGCTACAAACATGCTACTTAGCATTATCTACCAGCTAACCTAAGTTTTGAAGAGAACATTATCAGGTATTGCAACTTACTTAATATTAAATATACTTACTAATTACTTATTCAGACCTAGATATATAAAATATAATAGGGGGGAAATATTACACAAATACAACATAATAATAAATAAATACTTGATACAATAAATAAATACATAAACCTACAGATTTAGGAAAGATATTGTGATATACTTATAATATAATAAATTAAGACAAATGCTGGAGATTTAGGTAGTGGCGATAGACTTTGGTTTTGAAAATTTCAAGCGAGAGAGAGAGAGAGAAGGCTTTGATGTGATAAAGGTACAATCGTTACTCCAATCCCCGTCCATGGGCCCACATTCGTCCACTGCTCAGTCCAGTGGGTGCCAGTAATCTGCCTTAGATCGGTGTTTTGTTAATGGGGAACTTGCGTCTAACTTAGATTGGAGTGACTTTGCTTTTATACCATAGAAATCATATAAAACCTAGGAAAATTAAAAAATAAAGCTATAAAAATATTTCTTTCGGGGTTTTCGGGATCACGAAATATGCTAAAAATAAACATAACATAAACTCACGTCTGTATCCCAGAGGGGTAGGCAGAGACCTGGGATTGCCACTTGCTACGATCCTGACAAATCTCTTTCGCCTCAAGACTAAAAAGGGGCTTAATTATGTGCACCAAATCCTGCTGGAATCCTGACGTTTGCGATAGCAATTAGTATGAAATTTGACAGTTAACCGATTGGAATCGCTCCGGATTTGGTGCGCGTAATACAGGGGCTCTCCAGTAGTGGACTCATTGATTTATTGACCAAACCATTTCGTTCCCAGGTGCCGGAAGGTGTGGTAGTGGTGTCAGGATTGGACGAAGCCATCCAGTACATCGACTCCCGCGATGACATTGAAAGTAGCTGGGTTATTGGAGGCTCTTCAGTTTATGAGGTAGGTTTTGTTTATTTCTTTTTCATGTAGGCACAAAGTGTACTTAAATAAATAAATCTACCAACGGGCAAAAACCACAAAAGTTTTATCTGCCGCTGTTACCACTGGGTTAGATAACATACTTAACATTCAAACAAAAAAATATTTTTTTCACCTCACTAGCTCGTAAAAGCTCTGTTTATCATTCGAAATCTGCGTGGAAAATCGCACTTTATCCGCTAGCGTTTTAAACTAGCTTTTTAAAATTCGAATATTTTTATTCAATAAAGGTTTCGTACAATAAATTACATATATATAGAACCTCATTGGTTTCGTAATAGTTTATATTCTCTGCAGCCAGTCCGTTTTGATGATTGAAATGCAAATACTTATTTCATGTCATGCGCCAGCCTCATTTAAAGAATCGCACTGGCCGGCAAGAAAATTTGATTTAAAAAATTAATATTTATTAAAACTGTTTTTCTTGCACCTAACATTTTCCTCGCTTTAGTGAGGTGAAAAGTTGTGTGTTGCGCTCGGCTTATTTAACTTTGCAGCCTTGCATAACAAATAACTATTAACATCATCGTGTGCACTAAGTTTTTAAATTCAAAACATCATTAAACCTATATTACTTCTACCTCCATGGTGCCGAATTTACTACTTTTTTTTAATTTGTTATAAACTCAGACTCGGAACCTCCTTTGTGTTTTTTTGCATTTAGTTATTTCCTCGCTGAGGTGGGATGAAAAGTTACGTGTTGCACTCGAGTGCAAAGATTTGTCACCTCGTGCTCTTTTAAATTCCCTCGCTAACGCTTAGGATTCTAATTTTTTAATCACTCGCAGCGCTCGTGATTCAATTTTAAAATCCTTCGCTTGCTCTATCATAAAAATTGAGCACGCGGTTAAAAAGCAACTTTGCACTCTTGTATAACAAATAACTATTTTCATCCCAACCTCGGAAAGAGTATTTTTGCTCTTCGATATCTGAGTGCAAAAGCCGTTTTTATGCGCTAGATGATAAAGTAAATTGAATTTAGATCATCGAGTGCTTCAGATTACTGCCCCAAATTGCAGTGTGTGTTCAAGCACTAAGCAAGTAACAAGACATAAACACATGATAAGAATCGACTGCCTCGTTGGTCTAGCGGCATCACGTCTGATAACCATTCCGGAGGTCGCGGGTTCGATTCCTACTGGGGGCCGCCGTGTATTTATACAAATGGCCTCAGTCAGGGTGTATATCCTAGGTTGGGACCCGGACTGGCTATTATGTTGTATGGAAGTTATTATTTATTTACTTTATACTTCCCTCGCTTTCAGGCAACAATGGAGCATCCGAATTGTGGCAAGATCTACCTGACAGAGATCCAGAAATCGTTCGACTGTGACACTTTCTTCCCAGAAATCAAAGAAGACTTCAAACAGGTGAATCCAAAGCCCCTTTTCATTTCAAGAATAACATCTGTTGCATTGTTATGTACATAGAACGATTAGGGCACACTAAGCCGATTAAAATCTTCACAATTGGGTATTTGACAAAATATCAAATGAGTTACTTTTAAAACGGAATTTTGTATGAAAATACTGGCTTATTATGACGTCACATTTCAGAGTACTCTTTTTATGTTTAATTTATTTAAAAATTGTAATAACTAGTAATTGACTAAAAGAGATACATTTTCCGCGATATTTTGTAATTTTTGTTTTAATCGAGCATATGAAATAATTTATTGTTGATCGTGTCAAATACCGTATTGGTAGATGGAAATTAGATTGAGAGCAGACAGATCGCAGGTGATAACCGACATTTAGCTCTCTAAATGGCGCTTAAGACAAAATTCCATTTCAGATTAGATTGATTCAATCCAAGCTCCGCCCAGTTCGAAATGCTAGGTGTCAAAAAACAATCGACCAAGCACAGAACTACTATTTTAAAAACCTATTTAGAGGCTAAAAATTCCACCCATGCCGGGACTTGAACCCGCGACCTCTGGCTAACCGTGCCAGCGCTCTCCCAACTGAGCTAATGGGCAAGTGCAGGCATCAGCGAAATTTCGAGCCTCTCTACAAACTTCTCTGTATATGTAGATGTCGCAACTTACATCACTTGCAGCCCCGAGCAACCCACTTTGCAGTTAGGTTGTTACATCGGAATGATATCACTGTACCTACATGATTATATTCTTTTTGTTGCAAAGAATATAATCATGTCATAAATATAATCAATGAGGATCGTTCAGACATCGAAATATTGGACTGCTAAATACTAAGGTGGAATGAGCACAAAGATTTAAGCATACTACTTTTTGAATTACTCAAATCCATCAAGAAATGACAAAGTTAGGGAAGTTTAAACTTCTGTTGTTTAAAAACGCTGTTTCAGGCTTTTACGAAACGCGCCCGGCGGCGGCGGGTCTTGTTTCCTATTGTAACGTCCTAGGATCCGACCGGCCGGCCAGTTTGCCAGCGGCACAGTGATTTCTGAGACTCGATTTTCGTACGTAGGTACCCATTTTTATCGCATGAACCGAAAGACTATCTTTTCAAATAGTAGACCTAATTGCCAAGTATGTTTAGGTAGGGTATGAGTACTTAAAAATCGGACTTCTTTGTTACCGTAATAAGAAATAGTAGAATTTACAACAAGTGCACAAAACGAACCGTTTTTATCCGGGAGTTTTTGCAGCCCGAGCCGAAGGCGAGGCTGGTTCCTTACGTTTAACCTTTTCAAATTATATGTTAACAGGTGACAGATGATGATATTCCAGCAGACAAGCAAACCGAGGGCGACATCAGCTATTACTTCAGGGTCTACAAGAAACTGTGAAGAAACCATAATCTACAGGAGTCAATAATATGTCTCGACTAAGTCGCAAGATAGATAAATTGCATTTAAGTCTGTATTCTGTAGTGTGCATCATACAGTGGGCAGCACAACCACCTTTACATGCATTCTACTCGGTTACCTTGCGAGTCACTTTGCAACCAAAATGTCGAGGTTAATCTGCTGTCAACTGTGCCGGGGCCGCGTTTCCTAAAACTACAATTCATAGTTTGTTATGATAATTCAACGTTACATTTCGGAGCCGTGTGTTCCTACTTGTTAATCTATTTCTTGTTTTTGGCACAACAAACAGAAGTTCACTGTATATCTTGAACAGATAACTGAAACGGAACAAAAATGTTAATTAGCACATCCAGCTCAGTCATCTACATTTTACAATATTGTTTTTGTTAAACCGAGGAATCAAACAAACGCACACTTAGTCCAAGGAGTCCACAATAAACAATCCCTGGAAAGGAAAGGAGAAAAAACCAATTAAATTACTTCATTACAAAACTTTTCTCCTAACCACTAGTCAATAATAATAATTCCTAGTCTAGTCTAGGTAAATCGACTTTGCAATGTTCATCGGATTTTCACAGAAAACCATGAATTGTAGCTCTATGAATGAAGCCCGAGGAAGCCAAAGGTGATGAAAATGGCTCCTTGAGAATTAATAAACACTGAACTTGCACGGATGTTGACTCGTTCATTGCACGGATATTGCCTCGTTGATCTAGCCGTTAAGACGCTTATCTACCAAAACAGAGGTCGTGGGTTCGATTCCCACTGGCGGCCGCGGTACATTTGTACAAATGGCCTCAGTCTGGGTATAATTTCATGTTTTTAACGTCCTTGCCTGGTTACCATAACACAGGGTATCCTAGCGTGGGACCAGGTCAGGTGATATTGTGTGGTATTTACGTACAATTTTCCGACGTTTCGTTCCGAGTAAATACCCGTGCAAATTCAGTTTTTATTGTGTCTAGTGCTCGTGTTAACCTTAAATAGTATATTTCATTACAAGTGTGGAAAGGCTGTCATTGCAAAGAGTTCCGACAAATGTCTACCCGAGCCGAGGCGCAGCCGAACGCACGATTGTGTAATAGCCCACATCCCGAACGCTATACGTCCCTGCAATACGCCACTTTTTGAGCAACTGTATTAAAAAGATACTATCCTTGAGAATTGTTAGAAAATAGATCTTATTCCCGTTGCGAACACACCTGAGAGATTTGACCATGCTCAATGTACGCCAGGCGTGTCTATGTAGATGTTATTAGAAAATAGAGCTTAATATACCTGCTGTAG
Organism: Yponomeuta malinellus; assembly: GCA_947308005.1. Lineage (NCBI taxonomy): Eukaryota > Metazoa > Arthropoda > Insecta > Lepidoptera > Yponomeutidae > Yponomeuta > Yponomeuta malinellus. The sequence continues at coordinate 3,082,389 of OX371021.1, read as the reverse complement.
TTACCCAAGGCAGATTGGCAGCACCTGAGGATGACCGAGGACAGAAATTAGTGGCGAGCCTCGGGGGAAGCCAAAGTTCAGCAGTAGACGAGTACTGATTGATTCGTTAATCGATTGGTTAATTCACTGATTGATTGATGCTCTTCTACAAGTTGGTGACGAGAATTTGAAGCGCGTTTGTCTAATATATAAAAATCTCGTGTCACAGTGTTTGTTATCGTTAACTCCTCTGAAATGGCTTCACCAATTCTTAACTATACGATGCACCAGTTTGATCCAGCCAACTGACCCTGAGAGTCCGGGGGGTCTTTAATTCAGCTGCTGTGATCTGCGTGCGATCAAAATTAAATCTAACCTCGTGTCGAAGTGAATTGGCTTAGGCGCACATTTTATAAACACTGAACGAAAATTAACTCGATGGAGTCGTTGACGCTAAATCGCGTTACTCGGCTCCAGTCGGTCGGTCACGCTGAATCGGATATAATATATACTCTGCTCCAGTCTGTTAGTCACGCTGAATAGGATATACTCGGCTTCAATAGGTCGGTCACGCTGAATCGGATATACTCGGCTCCAGTTGGTCGGTCATACGAAGCGGATGTACTCGGCGCCAGTCGGTGACGCTGAATCGGATATACTCGGCTTCAATAGGTCGGTCACGATGAATCGGATATACTCGGCTCCAGTCGGTCGGCCACACTGAACCAGTTATACTCGGCTCCAGGCGGTCGGTCACGCTGAATCGGATATACTCGGCTTCAATCGGTGACGCTGAATTGGATATACTCGTCTCCAGTCAGTCGGTCACGCTGAATCGGATATACTCGGCTCCGGTCGGTCGGTCACACTGAATCGGATATACTTGGCTCCAGTCGGTCGGCCACACTGAATCAGTTATACTCGGCTCCAGGCGGTCGGTCACGCTGAATCGGATATACTCGGCTTCAATCGGTCTGTCATGATGAATATACTCGGCACCAGTTGGTCGGTCCCACAAATCGGATTTAGTCGGCTAAAGTCGTAATCTAAATCTAGAAAACCGAAAATTTTCACATACATCGTGCGGTCGGTCGTATCCATAAGCACACACCTTTTTTTTTTATTTTTCATCATGGTGTAGTGACTTCGAAATTTGAATTTCGTTAGGCAATAATGCAGAGACAGAAATGCGCATCCAAATAAAACAGCCATGGCGTACGGCAAATATCCGTGTGTCTCTGTGCGCCTAGATAATTCATTCATCCAGTCACGTCTGAAGGTAAATGAACACGGGGTCTAAGATTTTACGCGCTTGCCTGTTAGTGTAAGTAAGGGACTGCATAACTATTTAGTTTTACTTTTAACCGGTCTAGTCGCGATTTTTTATTAGATAAACTATTAAATTATTTTTATTATTAAATATCTCTCTCACACAACGTGGACGACGTGTTTTAAGAGCGAGAATCAAGTATTTGTTCAGTTCCTTTCCTTAGTTGACAGTGTTATTACGCTAGGTTGAAAGATAGCCAGGTTATATGTCTTTGGAAAAACAAACGGCGGCAACGCGTTCCACATCTTCCGTTCATATTATCAACGAATTGATACGAATCGTTTGGTGCGAATTCCCACGACAAATGCGACAAATCGTGGGTTCGATTCCCACTGGGAGCCGCCGTGCATTTTTACAAATGGCCTCATTCTGGGTGTATTTCCAAGTTTCTGATGTCCTGGTTAGCATAGTACAGGGTATGTTTATGCCTAGTTTGGTCCCAGGTCAAGTGATTGCGTTGTGTGGAAGTTATTATTATTATTTATTATATCTGAGCCATCCGTCTGGTCGTCTGATGTAAGAAAATGTTATTACTTCATGTAGCCCCTATGCACACTCCAAAACACGACTTATGGAAGACGGAAATTCCATGTCCCATGTACACTAATATTGGCCGTTCATAATTAGCTGCTCATTTATTTGGATGCTAATTTCTGACCGTGCATTATTAAATCCCGAAATTCAAATTTAGAACAGCTTCCGCGTGGCCAGCGATGCCATTTGATCGCGCGCTGCTTACAATGCTAAAAAAATTGTTTATATTTACAAAGTTTGCTTAGAGCTTAATAGAATTTCCTAACTTTTTGTGATCAAAGTCACAATATCATCGTCATCAGCCATTTGACCCCCACTGCAGGACATAGGCCTCATGGACACAATATAATTGTAATCAAACACTGATTGAAGCCAAAACGACCTTATTTACTTGCATTTAATTTTTGTATAGTTTTTATTGTCCTGTAACGTCCTTACATTCCATATACATCAATCATTGACATTTTAAAATAATGGTGTTGAATGATAATTTTTATTTTTTTATTGTAAAAGAAGCCGTATTGCTTAGCTTAGAAAGCTAAATTAGATGATAAGTGTTTTCCTAATGCCAGGCATATTACTTTTAGGATTATAATTATGTAGGATTAATCAGGTGCGTATTGACATGTCTTTCCTGTGGGCTAGGCAGACTAAGCTGTCAGGATGGTCTAGGTGCTGGGCAAGCCTACTCCATCTAAAAAACAATGTCCCAATCACTGCAGCGTCCGAGTGGTCCCTTCACCCATCTAGTGTGAGTGATGGTGCCACTGAACGGTCTATAAATAATCTCATACATGGATTTAAAGGACAAAGTTTTAATCAGGTGCTTTTCCCATTCTGATTTTTCAATAATAATTTAATGAGTGTTAGTTTTTGTAATTAACCAAATTTCCTAGTTTATGTAAGATTAATGAAATGATTGCACGAGTTCCAGGATTGAGAAAAATATTATAAACGTGAGTAATGTGTGAGTAATTAACGTAGTGTGATGTGTAGTAAATTACTGTTAGTCAATGGGGATGGCAACACGAAATATAATTACAGATGGCGCCACTGAGATTTGCCCCGACAATCTTTGTTTTGTTTCGTAAGTGTTGCTTGTTTTCGGATTTCTTCATGGAAACTCAACATAAAAACGTCATGAAATGCTTTTCACTAAAAAAGGGAAAGCTATAGTTTATACCAAAACTGAAAAAGCAAAGTTTTGTATACCGCGAAAGAAATACAGACTGTAATATTGTTACTTATCTGCTTATTTTGTTTCTGTAATGTACCTATCTTGTTGGTATAATAAATGTCTTTTTTTTCTCTTCTTAATACAAAGGTAACCTCAAGAATATTTTTTAAACACTTCTTGCAGGAATAATTGCATACCTTTGATTAAATACCTCTTTACTGGCTGCTGATTTATTGATTAAAAAGTGTAAAATGTTAAATTTACTTAAGAAAGTTACTCGGAAACATCGAAAATCGTTGTAAAATTATGCACTCTGTGTACCATATAAACTTACTCATAAAATCATACTATTTCTACATGAACTGTGTTAATTTTATTCCATTTTGATGACGAAGCAGCTTTATGAGCCATGATGCTGCGGGCTGGTCTTGAAGGTTCCTATCACCAACAACTAAATTGTCCTATCAGAATTATTGATTTCTATTCAGATCTGCCCAGTTCAATGCTGGGCTGGCTCTGGGTACTTAAGTGCTTCTGCTTACCCATTTTGAGATACGGGCTTAGGCCCAAAGAAGTGCGTGTTACAATGTATGATTATGATTTTATTAAATAAAACCGATGTTTACAAGTAGGTACCCAGGAATATTGTTTTACTTCACATACAAGTGCAGCAATAATCATCATCATCAGCCATTTGACGCCCACTGCAGGAAATAGGCCTCCATCATGCTTTTTAACCGTGAAGGGTTTTGCCATAATCGCCACGCTTGGCAGGCGGTAATAATAGCTGGCGTTAACTTTGTCAAATGGGTTCAATCATTGATGTCAAGGCTTATATTTCTCGTTTTTAGTTAGTTTAGGTTTAACAGTGTAGGTACCTAAACACTGCCTCCGTGTTTAACGAGTGTGTAAGATGCAGACCTGAAACCAACAATAATGAACTATGATTCTGTTTGTATTTCATTAGTATTATTACCTGCATAGAAATATTGTTTTGGTATTTGTTTACTAGAATCATGGAATATTTAATAAACACCTTGTTAATCGGTTTATTTCCTCCAAATGGTTTAGGAGCCACAGTTTTTCCATTGCAAACTGAGCAGTAAATGCGTAGGCACTGTTTTTTTTTAAAAGACCCTTCACATATCTCTAGGGTTTATATACCTAATTACAAATATTGCGTTTTTCACATACAAATCAAGGATAGAGTATCCTTGCATACAAATAGACAAGAAAACGGGACATCCTCCATTTTGAATTTTTTGACAGTTGCCACCCCCATTACTAAAGTACTCAATTACTCACACATACACAGTACCTAAGCGATATGCAAACGATCTGTGATTATGTTCACGTTACCGCCAAAAAGATTTGTGCGGACTCTAAGTCCGCCACATTGCCATTGTATTTTTTACTTATGTGCAATAAACGTATTAACATACGTAAACTCACGCCTCCATCACTGAGGGGTAGGCAGAGACCAGGGTTTGCCACTTGCCAAGATCCTGACGATCCTCTTTCGCTTCATCAACAGCCATTAGTTGCTGCATCGTCATCAGCCATTTGACGCCCTCTGCAGGACATAGGCCGCCCTCATGGTTTTCCAAGCTTCCCGCATCCAGCGACTACCCGCCCACCGTGACCGGGTCGTCAGACCCTCTGGTGGGGGGGCCTGCGCACACTGCGTCGGTCGCTGCATGCACGCTGACAATTAAATAACCATCTACAAATTGGTGGTGGCGCAGCGGTACAATGCCGGCCTCACAGGTCGTGACCGGGATTCGAGCCCACGACCTCGCGAGGTCGTGGAGGTCGTGGCCTCGAATCCCGGCATGTACGAATGACTTTTTTTCCTAAGTTACGTAACATTTGTGAAGTCACAGTAGCAATACCACTCGTTAAGGAAACCTGTCTGTGGTTCACATACGATAACGTTTTAAATTACCAATCCGCGGTGGGTACGCGCAGTAATTAAGCCCATACTCTCTCTCTGTGAGAGAAGGTCTGGCCCTGCAGTGGGACGTTATAAAAAGTACTGATTTGATTTGTTAAAACTTACGAATACTTTCACAATCCTGAGACTCAGTAATTTTAATACGTTTTTCATTGTGGACAAGGCAATGGGGAACTTGCGTCTAACTTAGATTGGAGTGAAATTACTTTGCTGCTTTCATACCAAAGAAATAATATAAAACTTAGGAGAAATTAAAAAATAAAACAATAAAAATATTTTTTTCGGGGTCACAAAAAATGCGAAAAATAAAGCTAGGTACTGTAATAACAAAAAACTTATTAGATTTAGTTTTTTATTTGAATTCTGAACGTTTCTTGTTACATGCATAAAAACATTATCTTACGAGGTAACTCCAATGTTGATGTACCTACTCTTCATACATTATATGGCGTTACGTGCAAGTTGTGACGTCATAGTTTGAGCCCGATTTTGTGCCACGTGACTGTATTGACTTTTTAACAGGTTATATTATGAAAAGTATTATAGTCGCAGATGAAAAAATATTACCACGTTTATACGTATCTTTTAACGAGGTCTCTCCAAGGGCCAATTTCTGAATTGAGAATTTCACTAAGAAAATAGTTAACTGTAGTGATGTCTCTTCAAGTTTCTCAGAAAGGAACGTGACAGAACGTTACTTAAGTATTTACTTAGTAAATTTCTCAATCCAGAAACCGGCCCTAATTGTATTAAAACATTTTTAGTGCAAGTTTTCCATCGTGCCTGTTTGCAGTAAACCTAATTACATATATATTTTATTGTGTTTAGGTTTATATTTTAGGTATTAATAAATGTATTTTAGGTGTTAATAAATGTTTGAAACTGTATAGTTTACTACTGAAACTGTAGTTTACTTAGTGTAAGGTGTAAATTCTATTACATTAGGATTTATGGGTGCGCTCCAGTTATGATACTCATAGTAAGCTCTCATTCTTGTCATAGTATCGGATCTGATAACTGAAATGGCTGTAGTGTTCTTACATGGATACGTGTTTTAAACTTAATAAATCTTTTTGATTGCAGTCTTCTATTGTTTTTTCCGTCTATCTGCATAGATCTTACGTCTACATAGACTTATGATAATATGATGTTCAAACCATTAAGTATTTTATTATTATACTTTATTGCACACACAAGAATAGAGTACAGTGGCCTAATTACGCCCACCAAATCCTGAGCGATTCCAATCGTCTAACTGTCAAATTTCATACTAATTTGACAGTTAAACGATTGGAATCGCTCAGGATTTGGTGAGCGTAATATAGGGGCTGGAAAGGTAACAAAAGAAAGTAAGTACATGTACAAAGGCGAGCTTATCTCTGTAAGAGATTTCTTCCAGCAAACTTTTATTTTGTCATATAAATTTATTTTGCAATACCACTCGCTAACAGTGAAGGAACATCATGAGGAAACGTGTGTCTGAGGTGTTCGCATATACCTCAGCGATTGAAAGTGCCAATCTGCGGTGGGCCCGCGTCGTAATTAAGCCCATACTCTCTCTGAGAGAAGACCTGTGTCCTGCAGTGGGCAGTACACAGGCGAGCAAAAAAAACCCTTGAATTCAATTCAAGCGTGCTAAAGTAGGTTTTTTTTAATCTATTGAGCCTATTGCAAAAACTTCTAGACCGATTTTGTTGAAATTGATTGTGGTTTAAAATCTTAAAGTTGTTGAAGGGCGTAGGTAAATGATACAATAATATAATGTATATGTTATAGGCAATGTGTATAATCCGGCATTGTATAGAATGCCTAGGCATTGTATACATTGCCTAAAACGTTCAGGCAATGTGTATAATACGATTCATTTCATACATTGCCTAGGTATTGTATAAAATGCCCGAAGCGCATCAGGCAATGTGTATAATGAACGACCACGGGAAGGAGGCGAGTGCGCGGCGTGCGGGACTACCCCGTAAACAAGTTGCAACTCATTCGTTGTGTTAGTACGCAGCACTCCTTTGTTTTATGCAGACGTATTTTTTTAGTTTATGCATTGGTTCCAAACTGAGAGTGTGATCATTCATTGTTTGTGTGATTATTGAATGGAAAATGGCTACGATCAGCGGTACTTACTAATGAAAGAAAGGTTTTACTTAGAATTGCGTACTAACAGAGAATCGGCTTCTACAAAGAATCGAGTGTTTATTGATGATGAATTTGAATTTTTTGTATCATGATCAAATTTCCATAATCAAGTGGTAAGAAATGAACAGGACGATTTTCTGCAGCAATTTTTTGGTACGGTCAAGTGCACTTAGACCTTTACACTTGCCATTCGATTTTGGCCTAATATCGCAGAAGATAAGAGAGGTGGAAATGTCAAAATGTAAAGCTCTACGTGCACTTGACTGTACGTTGTAAATGTTTATCCGAAGGGAACTGCTGTGTGAGAAACGCTTCAACATGCGTCAACCGGCATTCTATACAATGCCGAGGTATTCCATACATTTCCTAGGTAAAGTGTAAAATAGTTTGAACATTCAATATCATTTCACACATTGCCTGGACGACCCCGGCATTCTATACAATACCTAGGAAATGTATAGAATGCCTGCATTATACACATTGCCTATAACATATACACCCTGCAAAACTGTGTGCATGCGCGCAACGACTAATGAATGTTGAGGAAGCGAAAGTGATCTGTCAGGAACGCAGCAAGTGGCAGTCCCTGGTCTCTGCCTACCCATCTGGTACACAGGCGTGAGTTTATGTACGTGTTTATGTGTATGTATTCGATGTACATTGCTAAGTCGATTAACAAGTAGAAAGAGGCTGCTACGCAGTGTGCATAGAATTGTCATAATAAACTACGGATTGTAGTGTTAGGAGACTCGGCCCAGCCCTCCTAATAAGCAGGTAACTTTACTGTCCATGCTATTTGAGTCAACCATATTCACGATTCCAAAGTGTCGAGATATTTGTATGTATTTGACTACATACTCCATACCACAGCCTAGCCTAGCACATAGACTGGCGCTAGATTGCTGCACACAATGATTAGAAGTCACGCTCGAATAAAACAGTGGACCTAAAATGCCGAGTCAGCTGACTTTTGCGGCAACGGAAACACACCGTGACAAAACCGCATAAATTGTATTAATGTAAGTGCACCTTTTTTATATTTTCCGTTAATTTTGTTTCGATTTGTGTGTGTGTGACTTGTCAAAATAGTAGCACAGAAACTGCGACTAATGAACGTTACAAGTTAAACTAGGTGTCCATTTCAAAATATAGATCATTTTGGAGAAAAAATGGACAAAAAAAAACCTCGAAACTTAGTCTTTTCAAGTCCTAAATTTACAGGATTTATGTAAATATTCTAAAACTCATGCATTGAACTGGCTTTAATCCCATCAGACATCTAAATCATTGTCATTGTCATCTAAATAATCTTTAATGTTATCTAAGTAGCTTTCTTTGCACAAAGCGTGCTTCACAATTTTTTTGAACCGCGTTTCTAGCAAGCTTATTATATCCTCAGGGATCTTATTGTAGAAACGTATACAATGCCCCATAAAGGATGTATTAACCTTTGCCAGCCTAAATTTTGGGAACGAAAGTATATGTCTATTTCTAGTATTTACATTGTGTTGGCTACCTACAGTTTTAAAGTCACTGATATGTTGGTGCAATAAACGTTTCACTTCCTTTCTTTCTTTAAAACGAGGCCCATCGAATTACTTACAAACTAGCCCACCGAATTAGCATGCTGAAGTGGCAGTGGGCCGGCCATATCATCCGAAGAACTGATAACCTATATAGTCTGTGACTGATAACCGATGGGGTAGACGAGTTCTTGAGTGGAGACCGCGGATCGGTAAACGTAGTGTAGGACGTCCTCAGACTCGGTGGAGCGATGATCTTCGCAGGGCGGCTGGCAAGAGCTGGATGAGAAAAGCCGAGGTCCGTGCTCAGTGGCGTGCAATAGGAGAGGCCTATGTCCAGCAGTGGACAAGCATAGGCTGATGATGATGATGAGGCTTAGACTTAAAGACAATTAAGACTTAGGCTTAAAGACAATTCACTTGCTCCTAGCTCTAAGCGCGAGCGGTAGGCCTCCAGAGACAGACTGCACGATGGAGGAGCTCGGGTCTGTGATGGGATGTCGTACGGTCTTCAATCCGGGTTCTACGGTGCAAGACTGAAGCACCGCCGCCAACCCGGCCAGGGACTGCATCAAGCCCATACGCTCCCCTGGAAGGCGTAAGGGGACCATTACCTAATGGAGACTAGTGGAGACCTTGCACAAAGTAGATATTTTTTTATTTATTTTTCATATATTATGCACCTCAGTGTCGGAGCTATTCACATACCTCAGCAGTACCACACGTTAACGGTGAAGATATGTGTGAAAATATCGTTAAGAAATCTGAGAGTCTGAGGTGTTCACATACTTCAACGCTTGAAGTCGCCAATCCGCGGTGGGCACGTTACGCGTGGTGATTAAGTCCATACTATCTCTCTGAGAGAAGGCCTGTGCCCTACAGTGGGACGCATATAGGCTGCTTCTGATTCTGATATGCAGAAAGTGGACGAAAACCACAAAAGGTTTATCTGCCGCCGTTATCAATCGGTTAGTTAACATAATTTTTTAGTCCTAAATAATAGGACTAAAAATATATATTTAGAATAGAACAGAAAACGTTGGTTGGGTACGAAAACAATCAAATAAAAATATTAACAATCATGGTTTGGCGGGTAAATTAGATTCTACATCACTTAACTCACTACCACAAATTACTATACATGGCACGAGCATGGCACCTATTTCCGTATCAAACAAACTGGTCTTGGTGAAGGTCGTGGTCGTAGCGCTCAATATCCAATCGCTTTAAATTGCGTGTATTTCGACTGGGGCAATTGGAACGTGGCGGAATATTAATTCCTAATTCACGCATTTTTCTAAGTTTTCAAATAATCGAAATCTTGGTAAAATGCGTGAGAGCACATCGTACTTAAACAAAACTCACCAATACACGCTCTCGGTCCTTCACCAAACGGCAGATACACATGCTTTTCGATATCATTCATAGCATCGGGCAGGAAACGTTCTGGCCTAAATACCTCTGCCCTGTCGAAGTATTTCCCATCATTGTGCAAAGCTTGGAGAGGTACGACTACCGTCACACCTTCGTCTATCTCAACACCAGTTCCAGGAATCGTGTAGGGCCTCGCACACTTCCTGATGAGGAATCCAAGAGACGGGAACATCCTCAGACCTTCTCTGAAAGTCATCTCCAAATACTTCATATCCTTGATAGCTTCGTAGCAGAGTTTGTTGCCATATCGAGCAAGGACTGCGTCGATCTCCTCCTGACATTTCGCTTGAATTTCTGGATGGTATGCCAGTTGGTGGAGCGTAAAACTGGTGGCGGAAGAAGAGGTCTCGAAACCTGCCGCAAAAAAGATAAAGACCTGAGCTACCATGAGCAATTCGTCAAACTCCAACTCTGCCATTTCTGGCGTGCCATCAGCGTTCCTCTTCTCTATGGATTCGCCGACAATCTTTCCCTTTTCTTTTAACTCCAGCAGCAAATCAACAAAGTCGTTTCTATCGGAAAGTTGGTAGTTTCTCTGCGCCATAATACTCTTGACCAGTGAAAGTGTGGTGGACACTATGCTGGGCTTCAGAAAGTTTAAATGCTTGAACGTATCGGGCATGACCATTTTTAGAGTCGATACAAAGGCGTCCCGTTTGGTTATTGTGAAGATATCCTTGCCCAGTTTCCTGAATGGTGAATCATCGACGTTTAGAGAGTCTGCATCGATTCCAAAGCCGCAAGCTCCAATGAAGTCTGTCGTGTACCTCGCCATTAGGTCTCTGACGTCCACTTCGCATTTCCCCAAAGCTAGCTTATTGACAGTCGACTTCAAACGGTCAGCCCGTTCCACAATTAAGGGGAACATAGCTTTTAACTTTCCTGATGTAAAAGCCGGCGTCATCCGCTGCCTGAGCAACTTCCAGAGGTCTCCGTCAGCGAAGAATAGATTCTTCAGCATTGGTTCGATGACATCCTTGTGGGGGTTCAAACCTCTGGGGTAGAAGTGGCTGAAATTAGTGACGAGGATGTGTTTTATCAGCTCGGGATCGCGCAGGACTAGACCAGCTTCGTTGCCCATGTAGAAACCGACGAGTTTCTCGTCTGGGTACCGCCAGTAAAAATCGCAAAACATATCCGTGATGCTTATGCGTTGGATGCATTGGAAGAAGTTGTTTCCGAAGAATGGGATTGGTTTTACGTATGTCACGCCCCGTTTCTCCCAATAGGTACTTGTGATTTCTCATCCCATAGAAATACGCGATTACCACGAGAATAAAAACGAGATATAGAAACATAGCGGACGTTTGCTCGCCTCAGGATGAGTAGGGCAACTGAGATAATGATAGCTTGACAAATAAACTGCAGCGCAATTTTGCTACCACAATATCGCACATCGTGAATTGCGCGCGAGATATTCGTTTGTCTGTCACCTAGGTACCTACCTAATGTAGAGTTACAGAACGTGTAGGCTACATAGACACTCAGACACACATTTAACTCGAAGGAAGAAGCAGGCAGGTATACCTATATAATTTAACCTATGTTTTTTTTTTCCGGAGTGGTAGTTCAGTGGAAGCCTAGATTAAAGGCAATTTGTCAGAAATAATTACTAAAATAGTAAAAGTTTTACCGATTGAGTTACTTACCAATTGAAACTTGAGAACGCAAAGGCATAATTAAAACTGCGCAGACACAAATGCGCACCCGCCCGTAGAGTAACACCAGCCCCGCCACCGAGGAAAACAATCGTATCTGTTTTACAGATCTTTTTTGCAAAAAGTAGCTGTACAATCACGGGAAAAAAGAGAGAATCATTTATTGCCATGCAAGGTTTAGGTACAGTGATTATGTTATAGCTAGTACACAGTGACAAACTTAAACTAGTGTGGTTCGCACAAGGCCCTACGTTAGGAACGCATTTTGCAGACGGTTTTTGCAGAAAGGGTCTTCACAATCTCTAATATTTTTAGGGCCCATGGCCGCGGACCTCGGGCCAAAAACCTAGGACTAGATAGCATTAAAGCTAATGCTATCTTGTCCCAGGTCCGTGATCCTAGGATTTCGGTCGTGGGTCCTAAAAATCACTATTAACATGATTGAGAGATTGTGCAGACACTTTGGACAAAGGGTCTGAAGAAAGATATGATAAGCGTATCACAGCACAGGATTTTTTTATTTATTTATTTGTTCACAACTGAAAACCTTTAAATTTTTTTAGGGTTCCTTACCCGAAGGGCGCTATTAGGTACTATTACTAAGACTTCACTGTCCGTCCATCTGTCTGTCTGTCTGTCTGTCACCAGACTGGATCTCTTGAACCGCGATAGCTAGGCAGTTGACATTTTCATAGATGATGTATTTCTGTTGCCGCTATAACAAATACTAAAAGCAGAAATAAATAAATATTTAAGGGGCTCCCATACAACAAACATATTTTTTTGCCGTTTTTTGCTCGATATTAATAACGGCAACAGGTAGATGGTTGAAATATTTACAAAATATTTAGTTCTATATTCGCTTGAAAATTAAATAATTAAATTACAATAAAATAAATATAATATTTAAGTGGGGCTCCCATAAAACAAACGTGTTTTTTGCCGTTTTTTCTCGATCTTTCAAATTAAATGACATGACATGAAAATGAATGTCTAATGTTGTATATATAATGGCACGGAACCCATCGTGCGCGAGTTCGAGTGGCACTTACCCGGTTTTTTACGCTTTGATACTATTTAAATAAATAAATAAATAACTTTCACACAACACAATCACTTGACCTGGTCCCAAACTAGGATACCCTGTGCTATGAGAACCAGGCAAGGACATCACAAACATGAAAATACACCCGGACTGAGGCCATTTGTACAAATGTACGGCCCCCAGTGGGAATGGAACCCACGACCTCTGTCTTGGTAGCTAACAAGCATAACTAACATAGTTTTCTGTTTACTGGACTAGCGATTGGTGGGTTGTCAGAATAAAATCTGTATGGTGTTAGGTATTTACAAAAACACGATTTACTCTAAAACACGCCGTAAAGGCAGTTTAAGTGGAAGTTATTGTTACTATTATCAATAAGATGAATGACCTAAGACGAGCAAACTACTTGCTTCACGATTACTACGAACCGTCTGTTTATATGTGGGCCAAATCTGAATCAAGTTAAATAAACTCATCATAGCTTAGATTTTTTGTGCCATAAATAAAAATAAAAACCGACTTCGAAACACTACAGCACTTAAATGTTAGAAATAATTTAAATGATTAGAAGTATTTATACAAAAGAGTACATGAAACATACGGATATTACTAAAGGATGGGCCCCATTAGGGCTTATTTAATGCTGTCCATTGAAGAGTTCCGTTCTCCATCTCTGAAAGTCTCCATCAGATCTTCACCAAATTGAAATGGGACCAATGGGACGTTATACCTGTTCGAACAAAAAAAGAATTGTCGAAATCGGTTAAGATTTGACGGAGTTATGGAGGAACGTAGCCAAAAGAATAAAATAAAAATATATATACACGTCGAATTGATAATCTCCTCCTTTTTTGAAGTCGGTCAAAAAGTGCATAAGTAGGTAACGAAACAAATAAACAGGCAAAGCCGCGCGCAAACTAGTATGCACTATCGATGACAGATAACAGCATACATTATTAACGACGATAAGATTGTAATATAAAGGTACAGTACAGTCGACAGCATGAACTTTGACATTATGCACTCTACTCCACTACGTGACGGGCTACTTTGCAACACAAATATAAAGGTTGAAAAGGCTCGCTGTGGCCATACATTTAACAATGATAGGACAAGATTCCTACAAAGCTACTTGAGTAATTACAAATTAAGCATTTACCTTTATAAACGGTAAACTCTTGATTGTCAATATCAACCATTTCCTATTTTAATAGCTAAGTTAGTCATACTTTTATTTCATTAGAGAAATGTATATTTTATTATATTTTATAAATCTTCCGTGTGGCGCCGGATTAAGAATAGCGTCACTCCATTTCTTCCGTGGATGTCGTAGAAGGTGACTAAGGAAATCAATTGTCAGGAGACTGGCAGCAGCGTCTTCCTGAGATTCCAACCGCATACTGCGATCGCCAACCCGCCTGCCAAGCGTGGCGATTATGGCAAAACCCTTTATGGTTAGGGAAAACCACGAGGGCGGCCTGTGTCCTGCAGTGGGCGTAAGAATGGCTGATGATGATATTTTATTAGTAAGTGGTTTAAATATTTTTTTATCCTTTTTTTATACCTTCCACACAATACAATCACTTGACCTGGTCCCAAACTAGGATACCCTGTGCCACGGTAACCAGGCAAGGACGTTACAAACATGAGAGTACACCCAGACCGAAGCCATTTGTACAAATGTACGGTGGCTCCCAGTGGGAATCGAACCCACGACCTCTGTTTTGGTAGCTAAGCCTTAACGGCGAGACCGCTGTCTCGCTCGCACAATTTTACATTTTTTTTATATTGTAATATCAGGGCTGAGGGTTTGGTTTATAATTAAATTAAGGACATTCTACAGTACGTTGTTACCCTAGGGGTGAAAGTAACTTATTTCTCGGGCGCCAATAGTTAGAGGGACCAAATAAGTCGTTAACCCGAGGTAAACACTTTGCTTTTCATTACGAATATAAGGAAAGTAAAAATAAAACGATGAAAGAAATGCGAAATGCTTTTCTCTGCTATACGGAAGTATAAGCAAACAAAACTACAACTCGACAAAACAAATGACGATCTGCCCCTATATTACGCTCACCAAATCCTGAGCGATTCCAATCGTTTAACTGTCAAATTAGTATGGAATTTGACAGTTAGACGATTGGAATCGCTCAGGATTTGGTGAGCGTAATTAGGCCACTGATTGCCGCTAAAGATAAAGATAAAGAAGTATTTATTCCCACCTATTTTTTTACATGTGGCCGGCCAGCTATTTAGCATTATTTTTCATTTTCATCATTGAAAAAATGGTATAATATTTTGCCCTCATCATCAACCCATTATGTCCCCACCGAGGGGCACGGGTCTCTTCCCTGAGGAAGGTATAGGCCATACTCCACCACGGGGGCCAAGTCCGGATTGGTGGAGGCTTGTAGACTAGTGGCTCGTCTACTGTCAGAAATTGTCAAGCCGCCCTAAGGCCTCTGACTTGGCTTAACGACTGCCATC
Organism: Yponomeuta malinellus; assembly: GCA_947308005.1. NCBI lineage: Eukaryota > Metazoa > Arthropoda > Insecta > Lepidoptera > Yponomeutidae > Yponomeuta > Yponomeuta malinellus. Next base: position 3,067,123 of record OX371021.1, on the reverse strand, counting down.
TATCGACGGCAGCCAGCACCAACAGCTTAACGTGCCTTGCGAAGCACGGAACCGCTCGGAAAAATGCCACTAGCGTTAGGCATAGACGGCGACCCATTATATTTTGCCCAAATCTACGTTATTTTAAAAAAATAGTTGAAGGTAATCTATGATAATGTATTTGAAAAAAACACCTAAATCAATACTGGACTGTATGTTATTAAAATTTTCAATCGCGCTGTAATTGAGCGGCTGTATAGAAAGTTGGAACATGGTTCAACAGAAATGTGAAAATAGAAATGTTTTGAAATTGTTTGTTTTGTTTGTTAAAACGAATCTCCCTGGGGCTGAAAAGTATTACTTTCAACCCGCTCCGCAGGCAACTTCAGACCTACCTTCCGAGTATGAGTAATGAAAAATATATTTTTGTTTTCCTATAAAAGTTGTTTCCGAAATTATCATTAATTTTTAATCACCGGCAAACCGCTGAAGTTGATACGAGAGTGCACCCAAAACCTTCACTACACTCCAATATCAGTTATATGCCACGAGCAACGTGCAGGGCAAGAGTATGATAAACTGAATTTCCACGGTTTGGGGTTCGGAAACAGTAGTGAATTAACATTTGCCCGCTGTAGAGATGTCGAATAATTTTTTCGTAGTCATACAGTGTAATACACTCACTGTCATACAGTATGTATGACAGCTTGCAGGTAGGTACAGTGGGTACGGACGTCTTTCATCAACAACTTGGCCTAATTACGCGGACCAAATCCTGAGCGATTCCAATCGTCCTACTGCCAAATTCCACACTAATTTGACAATTAGACGATTGGATTCGCTCAGGATTTGGTGCGCGTAATATAGTGTTTCCTTATCAAAATACTCTTTCATGGCAACCAGGTTTTTATTCGTCAAATGGCATCATCGACCAACTTGTGCACTGGACTTAACAAAATATAAAGGTCAAATCAACAAGTCAGTCGAATACAACCACATACAACTGGCGACATTAAATGACGTTTGTTTGATTTTTAATCTTAAAGCGTGTGTGATAAGAGATATCGTCGCGTTGAACTTACCAGACGTAAATTCTGCGCTGGATATACTAGGAAGAAAACAATTACTGTCTTATTTATCAAAAGTCGATTCCACTAAAAACCGGTTTGTGAGAGGAATTCCTCTTTAGTTAAAAGGAAACACTGCTTGCATCCGGAAAAGTAGGGGCACACTTTATTCACTATATGAGAAAAAGACATACCTACACAATATGACCCTAGTTTTTTACAGTATGTTAAAGTATATTCAAAATTATTCAGGGCCGTCTGCCACAAAGCTAAATGTGAGCATATTAAGTACATTTTTCTTTAAGGTTTTAAGGTTCCCGTAAGCGGCAACGATTTGTTTCATTCCATACGAAGAAAGTACCTACATCTGGAGCACAGTAAAGCACTACATTGTAACGAAATATATTAGGTCTCTTTAACGTCTTTAGATAATGTATTAGTTTCTCTTTTCTCTTTAGTCAGATAGTCGCGCGTGTAGCAATCATGCGCAAGAATCTTATCTAGATGACTAGGAATGGAGTGTTTCCACGAAACGAGCTCCCAAAGAAAATCGTCCATGTGCGCCCGTTGGTTAATGCGCGTGACCTTCATCAATAGCCACTGCATTTCGTACACACACCCTATGAAGCGGACCGTCATCGCTTATTGTTTCGCTTATCTCTAGCCGCGCGCATTGTCCAATAAGATGAGAGTATTTGTTGCCCTAGGAGTTCGAGTCGTGGAGCGGAGTATAGTTTGGTTAGGAGCGGGCACCCACCTAGTTCACCTTGCTACCTACAGCCCAGCCCTCATTATCCCCCAGCCCCCGTTATTCTAATATATAAAAATCTCGTGTCACAGTGTCTGTTATCGAACTCCTCCGAAACGGCTTCAGAGATTTTTATGATTTTTTTGTGCATATTTAATAGGTCTGGGAATAGGTACGCTAGTTAATATGGTAAAACAAGGTTTGGCGAGTCAGCAGTAGTAAAGTCAGCGTAGTAATATGGTTAAGTAATACGACGGGTACTATCGAAGTATCCAGTTTAAGATGATTTGAGAAAAGATTGTCAGAGTGGAGTTTTTTTTCCCGCTGCCTTTTTCTCCACTAGAAATACGGCCCGAAGGCAGCGGCTAACATAGTAACATAATAGGTACATTGACATTCAGCAAACAGAATGTAAATTCTTTACGTTGAAATAAATTATTGATTTCTGATTTCCAGCCAACCAACTGTGGGATTGGAAGTGTGGTGAAGGTATGTAAGAGAACGCTAGATGTTTGATAGGTAGGGCTCAATTATAATATTTCAAATCATCATCATCATTCAGCCACAAGAAGTCCACTGTAGGACATAGGCCTCCTCCATGGATTTCCAAAAAGACCGGTTGGAAGCGGCCTGCATCCAGCGCCTTCCTGCCACTTGGATGAGGTCATCTGTCCATCTTGTGGCTGGTCGTCCTACGCTGCGCTTGCCGATATGTGGTCTCCATTCGAGAACTTTTCGGCCCCCATCGGCCATCAGTTCTGCGTGCTATGTGCCCCGCCCACTGCCACTTCAACTTACTAATCCGCTGGGCTATGTCGACGACTTTCGTTCGTCTACGGATCTCATCATTTCTGGTTCGGTCTCGTAGAATATTAAGCTTTAAAGCGCATTTTTTTTTTCCGAGTAGGGTGTCCCCCCCCCATCCCTGGCTAAACGATTGATTGTAAAAATGTGAAAAAGTTCTGAGCAGTAGCACTATAATATACACACTATTACATACTTCTTCATATACAAACTTCTAATTTAAAGGTATTCTCTTAAATTATTCTAACTTTTTAGTGCTGTAGTGTTTGGAAGTCGGTTTATGTTTTTCAAATTTTCGTGGGGGAGCGGGAGAAAAATAAACAAGTCCCTTATAACCATAACTTACCCTACTTTAACAAACGAAACCTTCGTACAAAATCCATTGAAAATTACTCTGATGAAGTAGTTAGTTCTTTAAAGCAGATAAAACCCTCTCTTCTACGGAACCCTACACTGTGCGTGGCCGGACACGCCCGAGGTCGTGGGTTTGATTCCCACTGGGGGTCGCCACACATTTGTACAAATGGCCTCAGTCTAGATAGCACAGGGTATCCTAGTTTGGGACCAGGTCCAGTGATTGTATTGTGTGGACGTTATTATTATTATCATTAAAAATACGATCTTCGGCGTGGGGCACACAGGAAGGATGTGGGACGAGGGCGCGGTAAAGACGCGGCGTCCTTTCAATTCACTTTCATACAAAATGTACTGAAGCGATAGAACATAATTCAATGAACATAGCCCACACAGATACGACGGGGCGCGGACGCGAACTATATAACAACGCGTCGCGTATCTGCCGCGCCGTCGTCCGACGTCTTGCTGTGTGCCCCTCAGACGCAGTTTACATAGACTGAGGTAACGGGAAAGACGAAACATTACTTATTGTGTGTGTCATTGGTAAAGGAAATAAACTTTTTATCTATCTATCTAACAACATATTATTTACACGGCCTCTGAGGAGTGTTTTACCACCGACCACTCTACCGATTAATTTCGATAAAGAAAACAATTACGAAATGCAGTGGCGCGCGCAACAGTTTCAGTGGCGTAACTATAAGGTGGCAGGGCTGGCAAAATACCACGGGCCCCCGACCTGAGGGGCCCCCGAACTATGAGGCCGCGAGCTCAGAACTTCTGACCTCCAGACCTCAAAATCCGGCCCTGCCCAGAAGTAACTTAACATTTTTAACAAAAATTTGTAACAATTATAATGTTTATACATGAGTACTTCAATTAGCGTTGGTAGCCTAGTGGGTAGAACATCGGACTCGGAAGCGAGACCCAGGTTCGATTCCCAGTGCGGGCATGTACCTATGACTTGGTTTTCTAAGTTATGTACCTACATTTGTGAAGTTATCGTAGCAATACCACTCGCTAGCTGTGAAGGAAAACATCGTGAGGAAACCTGAGAGTCGGAGCTATTGACATACCTCAGCGATTGAAATCGCCAATCCGCGGTGGGCGCGCGTGGTGATTAAGCCCACTCTCTCTCCCTAAGAGAAGGCCTGTGCCCTACAGTGGGACGTATATAGTCTGCTCATGTATGAGTACTTCAAATCAATTAAAGGGCCATACAGGTACAATACTACAACTAAAGACCATAATAGATATTTTTTATTTTTACTGGGAGGGCCCCATCGGATGAATTTGCCACGGGCCTCAGAGTTACGCCACTGAGTTTTGACATATTACACTCTGAGAATGGCTGAAAGTAGAAATTATCTCCTGCCCCTATGCCTTTAATTCCCATCGGTTTAAACTTATACGCGTCATCGTCTATGCAGTTTGGTTACGACTACCGCACAACACAATCGCTTGTCGCAGGCCTCAGACTGGAATACCCCGTGCTATTAATTACGTGAGGTGGTCTTTAATGATATCTTAAACGCTCATAATAAACGGTCAAGAGAAAAACTAAATACTTACATAAGCAGCCTATATACGTCCTACTGTAGGGCAGGGGCCTTCTCTCAGAGAGAGAGTATGGGCTTAATCACCACGTGTGCCCACCGCGGATTGGCAATTTCAAGCGCTGAGGTATGTGAATAGCTCTGACTCCCAGGTTTCCTCACGATGTTTTTCCTTCATTTTCCTTCACCGTTAGCGAGTGGTATTGCTACTATAACTTCACAAATGTACATAACTTAGAAAACAAAGTCATAGGAACATGCCCGCACTGGGAATCGAACCTGAGTCTCCCGCTTCCGAGTCCAATGTTCTACCCACTAGGCTACCACCGCTTTTGCGCGAATACTTAAATTTGTTTTAAACAAAAGATAAAAAAGCTTAAATATGTATTTAGGCTTTTTAAAATAAATAAATGAGTTCTTAAGTAAATGGCATTTTATGCTCAGCAAAATAGACAGGGCGGTGGTATAATAGGCTAGTGGGTAGAACATTGGACTCGGAAGCGGGAGACCCAGGTTCGATTTCCAGTGCGGGCATGTACCTATGACTTTGTTTTCTAAGTTATGTACATTTGTGAAGTTATAGTAGCAATACCACTCGCCAACTGTGAAGGAAAACATCGTGAGAAAACCTGAGTGTCTGAGCTATTCACATACCTCAGCGCTTGAAATCGCCAATCCGCTTAGGGCACACGTGGTGATTAAGCCCATACTCTCTCCCTGAGAGAAGGCCTGTGCCCTACAGTAGGACGTATAGGCTTTAATCCTACCCAAAATAAAGTAATTTCCGAATGGGATAAATAAATAAATAACTTACACACAACACAATCACTGGTCCTGATCCCAAACTAGGATACCCTGTGCTATGATAACCGGGCAAGCATATCACACCGATGGAAATACACCCAGACATACATCATATAAAATGATGCGTTTGGCACAAGTAAAATAAAATAAGAATATTTGTTTTGTACACCAGAGAACCCAGAAGCCAAAAATAAAGAGAAGCGAACCTAGTGATGGAACGGTTGCCGAGCGAAAAATAGAAAAATACACAAAAATTACCAGTGGTATCCCATCAAAATATGATAATCGCCGTCGTGCTCTTAATTCTCTTCTATTTATACAACGTTAGAAACTTCCGATACTGGCGTGACCGAGGCGTCAAGCATGACACCCCTGTGGCTTTCTTCGGTACCAACTTCCGCCAATTCGCCCTGAGGACTAGCATGGTGGACATAATTACTGAACACTATAGAAAGTATCCCGGGGAAAGGTACGTGGGGTATTTCATGGCTAACGACCCACTGCTGATACTGCGGGACCCTGAATTGATCAGGTACAGTGATAGTTGACCTTTTTAGTCGTAGATCCTCCCCTGTATTACGCGCACCAAATCCTGAACGATAACTGTCAAATTAGTATGGAATTTGACAGTTCGACGATTGGTGGAGTCGCTCAGGATTTGGTGCGCGTATTTAGGCCACAGGTAACTTTAAAAAGGCAACGTCCTGTCCAGTCCACTCCATCACTCGATCACACACACACATACATACACCCAAGCAAAGCATACCTTAGTCATCAGAAATCAATAATTTATTTCCACGTAGAGAATTTACATTCTGTTTGCTGAATGTCAATGTACTATGTTAGCCGCTGCCTTCGGGTCGTATTTGTAGTGGAGAAAAAGGCAGCGAGAAAAAAAACTCCACTCTGACCATCTTTTCTCAAATCATCTTAAACGTATACGTCAAAGCCTATATGATATGATTCCGTGATAGCCATCACCAATAACTTTAAAAGCCAAAATAACACTTCTTACAAAAGTAGGAAAAACACACGACACAGGCCAGACACACGAACAGCACCCGTTCACGAGCATAACGCAGGGGTCAGCCATCACCAGTCTCAACCATTTTAGAGGGAGATAGGTGACCCGGCCACCACGAATTCGAATGACCTTTATTGAACCAGTTACTTATAAAATTTCTTTACATAACTTTTCAACCTACCTCGGAACGTCGATTTAACTAGTTGTCGAGCTCCCCAACCTGTGTTTGCCAGGGCGTGGTCTCCACTCCAGAATTTTTACCCCGTCGGTTACCTGTCTTTCTGTTTCAGGCACGTATTATTAGCAGACTGCGCCACGTTCGGGCGAGGGATGAACATAAACCCTGACGCCCCGGAACCCATGTACAGAAACCTGATATTCGCGGACGGAGATCTTTGGAAGCTGTTGCGTCAACGGATGGCACCGGCCTACACCGCTAACAAACTGAAAGGGATGTTCCCTTACATCGAAAGAAAGACGAGAAAGTTACAAGAGGTAGTAGAAAGGATTTCAAAGCAACGCGCTGAGATCGACATTCGAGAGTTACAGATGAGGTTTATGACGGATGTAAGCGGGAGTTACCATTTCGGATTCGAAGTAGACTCTTTGAATCTTGAAGACTGTCCGTACAGGAAACTGAGCAGACGTATGTTCTCTGTAACAAAACGGGAGGCCATCATAGTAATGTTGAAAATGGCGTTTCCGAAACTGTGCGCTAACCTGGAGGTAATCTGTCCAAAGACGAAACGGGCGTTCTTGTCTGTATTTAGGAAAGCAGCGTCCGCGAGGAACTACAAACCGTCAGGCTGCAACGATTTTATTGACTTGCTTCTGGAGATGAAGCAAAAAGGCCCTATGGTGGGGGAATCTATAGAGACACTCCGGGAAGACGGCACTCCGCAGCGAGTGGAGATAGAATTCGACGATATCCTCATGGCCAGCCAGATATTCCAATTCTTCGGCGCTGGCGTAGAGTCCTCTGCATCCGCTGCCAGCTACACGTTACACCAACTAGCGTACCATCCGGAAATACAACACAAATGCCAGGAAGAAGTGGACAATGTGCTAGCTCGGCACGACAATAGAGTATCTTTCGAAGCTATTAACGAAATGACGTTCCTAGCAATGACCTTGAAGGAGGCCCTGCGATTGTTTCCTTCGACAGGTATTTTTATACGAATGGCGTACAGAACTTATACTTTACCTGGTACTAATATAACTATAGACCCAGGTGTGAGAATAGTAGTTCCTGTGCAAGCATTGCAGAACGACGAGAGGCATTTTGAGGCACCTGAAGAGTTTAGGCCGGAGAGGTTCCAAGAGAACAAACTCGGTGATATTATGAAGAGGAAGGTATATCTGCCCTTCGGGGATGGGACGAGAAATTGTATAGGTGAGTTAAAGTACTTCTATAAATGCACCCTTAACAATAACTTTCTCACATCAAAATCAGTTGTCCTGGTCACATAACTAGGAACCCATGTAGTACACATGTAACCAGGAAAGCACATCATAAACGTGAATAAACGCCCCAGACTGAGGTAATCTGTACAACGGTCATATTTCGATGCCCTCCTTTCTTTATGTTGGTTATTAATGATGTAGAGATTTTGCAGAAAACCATGGAGTATCGCGAATGGAGAAGTTAAAAGAAAAAGAAAATTATAATATTGATAATAAAAAAATAATCATACCCAAGCGAAGTTAGCCTGACAGCTGACGGCTCCTCTGCTTCGCATCACTTAAGGGCCAAAGAGCTAGGAACCTTTCCACCTCCTGTGGAATGCAGTCAGATGACACTGACTGACTCGGTGCCAACTGCAGTGGCCACTGGAGGATATACTTTGTCATCTCATAGCACATACCTACCCCGAGCAGCATCCATGCTATACCTACCACCACACTCACATTGTCTTGCATGAATAGGCTCTTGACCTGCTGTTCTATATAATCATCGGGTAGAACCAGCAGGGCGGTTGGTGACACCCTGGCCTTCCGCCCACATCATCGGCCGGGCGGGGCATCGCTTCTATAATCTCTCATCAGTCTCTTGGCATTCCTCATTCAAACAAGCTCCTTAATAATCAATCATAATACACGAAATAGTATAATAGAATACCAAGAACACGTAGACTACTTAGCTTAATTCCTGGCGTCCACCTGACTCGAACTTCATCTCTTCACTGGTATTTTACACACACAGCACATGTTCAAAACTTCCCGGGATACTCACCGATCTGTCATGGCGGCGTAACGTGGAACCCCACTTCATCGCATTTCCTTTTCCGGTGTTGCTATGTACATTTTTATAGGTTTGGCGTGTGGTTTCCCGACCCTTACGTCGCAACAGCTCATGTACGAGTCGTATCCACGACCGGTTCGTTTGTGGTGTAAATAAGTCTGAAATTTTCTGATTTTGCACCTTGAATAAAAAAAGTGCGGAACACTGGCCTAGTACGTCTTTCCAGGGGAGCGCCTAGCCACAGCTCAGACGCTGGCCGGCATCGCGTCAGTGTTACGGCGCTGCACCGTGCGGCCGGGCAGGACAACCGTACGACGCCCACCACTCGACCCCTCCACAACTATGGTACAGAATTTCACCAACGGATTGCCGTTGCTACTGGAGCCAAGAGATACTAGAGCAGGTGAAGTGAGCTCTGAGTAGGGAAAGCTTTAATCGGAACGCTGAACCGTACGACACCCGTCGCTCGCACCTTTAAAAGAACTCACGTTACGGGCGATTCGAACCACTGCAGCACCCATCAAGATACAGCATTGCACCCTTGTTTGTAATGTCACTGCCTGATTACCTTAGCACAGGGTTTGGGACCGGGGCAAGTGATTGTCCTGTGAATTTTAAGTAAGGATTATTACTTAAAATTCAATGGTGGAACTTATTATCACTATAGCGATGGAAGAGCAAAAGCGCTATGCTGTATCAACCAAGACACCCTGTGCTACGTTAAGAAGGCAACAAAGCCTACCAAATTGTAAATAACACCTATTTAATCCACCAATCCGGACTTGGCCCCCGTGGTGGAGTATGGCCTATACCTTCCTCAGGGAAGAGACCCGTGCTCCTCGGTGGGGACATAATGGGTTGATGATGATGATGATGAATCCATCAATTATTTTATACAAATACACATACTTTACTTACGAAAAAGGTTACTAGTGTTATACTTACCCCCAGTTTCTCGTACACTAACACGCTGTCAATCTACTGTTAACAGCTGTCAATTGAGCAAAGTGCATACAAAAAAAAACCACTGACAGCTCTTAACAGTAGATTAACAGCTTGTTAGTGTACGAGAAACCGGGGGTTAATCTATTGAGGGTAGGTACGCCAAAATTTCTTTCACTTACAAAGTACGCTTTCCGGTGGCCTCTGTACTAGTTGAATCTGTATCGCGACGACCGTTGCACATGCCGATTGCCATGAACTGAACGCGGCCATAGGAGGTAGCGGACTGGCGATAGGGCCTTGCGTGTTATTAGTACCTTAAGTAGGTACCGATGAATTCATCACCATCCATTCGACGCCCAATGCAGGACACAGGCGTCTCCCATGCCCTCCAAGCCTTCAGGTCCCGCGCCGCCGGCATCTAGCGACTCCCGGCCACCGTAACCAGGTCATCAGACCATCTAGCGGGGGGGCCTGCCCACGCTGCGTCGTCCGGTCCGCGGTCGCTAGGTCACAACTTTTTCGCCCCAACGGCCGATGAGTTAATTAACAATAACTATTATATGTACAATGCTAAATTGAATTAAATTTGCTGTCATTGTTATTACTGTGTACTAAAGAAGGTTCATAATGTTGAATTTCATGTTTATTACTTAATTCTCGTACAAATATAGATCAAAATTAATGTATTTTTTTGCAAACGCTCGAAGAATTGCTCAGTTGAAGTGGCAGTGAGCGGAGCACATAGCACGGAGAACCGATGGCCGTTGGGGCGAAAATCTTCTGACCTGGCGACCGTGGACAGGACGTCGCAGCGTAGGAGGGCCCCCCACCAGATGGTCTGACGACCTGGATGCGGTGGCGGGGAGTCGCTGGATGCGGGAACACCGGGAAGCTTGGAAAACCGTAAGAGAGGCGTGTCCTGCAGTGGGCGTCAAATGGCTGATGATGATGATTGCAAATGCAAATAACCCCCGGTTTCTCGTACACTAACAAGCTGTTAATTTACTGTTAACATCTGTCAGTGGTTTTTTTTGTATGCACTTTTGACAATTGACAGCTGTTAACAGTAGATTAACAGCGTGTTAGTGTACGAAAAATTGGGGGGAAAAATTTTTTTTTTCTTCTACCGCATTAACACACGACGTATCAACTAATGTCATAAGATAATGTAAAAATGTCATAAAATAAAAGCTCTCTCGAACATTTTCCAAATTCGTTCTCATTCGGACTCCGACCCTGTAAATCAGCTCAGTTCTGATGAATGAGTAAAGAAACCGGACATCTTCTTGTCTCACAAAATACATGATATTGTATGAACTTCCCAAATTCCGTGTCCTGGTTGTGTGGTCGCCCTTCGAAATTTTGATAAAAAAATCATTGTTGACTACGGAACCATAAAAAAACCAACCGCAGTATCTGAACTAAGAATTATACTGTAAAATAAAATAATAGTTTGTGGTTAAGAGTGCCTTGGGCAATAAACGATAAATTATTGTCCTGTCCAGATTTCCCGTAAGAGGTTATACACCGAAACCAGAAACAGTGGAGAAATGTTTGGAGCTGAAATTTATAATATACTTATTACATAAACTTACGCCTGTCTCTCGGAGGGGCAGGCAGAGATCAGGGTTAAAATAATAGAAAATAAAATTAAAAAAATAATCAGGGCATTACGTAATAATCTAACAAATTAACAATAAAGAATTCCGTTTATTTTAAAAATTGTCTGTGAAAATAGTGCTAAAATTCTTAATGCAGAACGCGACGAGACGGCGCGAAATTTTTATTTTCAATACATACTTAATTTTGCCGTTAGGTTTAAGTATGATTAAGTATAATCTAATATATATAAATCTCGTGTCGCCGTATTAGTTATCGAACTCCTCCGAAACGGCTTCACCGATTTTTTATGATTTTTTGTGTATATTTGGTAGGTCTGAGAATATGTCGCAGGCAAAACCACTTTTGCCGCGTCAGCTAGTGATATATAATTCTCAATTAAACGGCACGCATACAAACGAGTCTTTTATTTTAATCACTATGCTTAAAATTACAACTAAAAATACTTCACAAGACTTCTGTGCCCACCTAATATATTATAGACATCACAAAAAAATCCGACTGACAGTTAAGTATCACTAATCCTCGGTTTGTCGTACACAAACTAAGCTGGTGGGTGGGGCCGTGTCGGGGTACAGGGCCGCGACGGTTGGTTTCACGTGAAACGTCTCATGAGTAATGCCGGCGACAGACATGAGTCTTTGGTCACATATTGTTGTATCTGCCAGATATGTGTTTTAAATTTGATCACTTCTTTTAGCTCACAGTTTACAAATAGACTTCACAAAACATGGACGACGCTTTGGTTGACATGGTTTGCTTGTATTATTTATGTGCCTGTAATTATTCATTACACGTGCAAATGAACAAACAAAAACCGCCAAAACGAAGACATGAATGGATGTGTGAAATGCAATGTGCGCAGTGTGGCAGGCACACAAAAATTTGAGCTTTGACCTTCCATGTGCGCTAAAAAACCTACACGGAACGGCAAAGTGCACTTGAGTAATCAAATATGTAACAACAGTGTCAAATGCCCGTGCCACACGTGCGAACACTTTTGATCACTTCTTTTGACGCATGTCTGGCGCCGCCATTTAATAATTAAATGTATGTAAATGGACGTTCGCTCTGGGGCATATCTGAGCCAAAGGATTTCCCTCGCTGTGCAACGCGGCAATGCGGCCAGTATCATGGGGACTTTTGGGCCGGATGTGGCTCGGGGTGATTTATTTGGTTAGGTTATATTATTTATTATTTTTTATTTTCAATAGTGTTTTGACATTGTATTATTCCTTTTTTTTTAAATTTACCATTTTGACGAAACCTGCGGGTGTATTTTGTATCGATTATATTATTTCTTTGTTTGTATTTTAATGTGTATTGTCATTGAATAATAAAATTTATTTACTCTGTAAATGTAATGTAAACGCATGTCTGGCGCCGCCATTTAATAATTAAATGTATGTAAATGTAATGTAACATCAAAGGTATCGAAGCTCAAATGTTTGTGTGTCTGCCACATTGCGCGAAGCGAGCGGGAACTGGGGGGGGGGGGGGGAGGGGAAGCCGTGGGGAACTGTCGTGCTTAAACGACCAAACAAACTAACGACGGATTGGAGTAACGAGAGCGTTTTCGAGTTTTGGCTGTTTTTGTTTATTTATCTGCACGTTTAATAAATAATTACACACACACATAAAATTAAATAATATAAGCAAACTGCGCGTCGACCAAATCCTCGTCCATGTTTTTGAAGTCCATTCAAAAAGTAATGATCAAATCTAAAACACAATCTAGCAGATGCAACAATGTGACCAAAGGTGTGAACAAAGTCTTCTAAGAACTCATGTCTGGCGCCGATTTTTAAGGTTAATTTCTAGCTAAAACTGCGCAATCTGTTACACGGCACTGGCGCCATCTAGCGGCATAAGTCAAGAAGATCTGAGTAATGGCTACTTTTGTAGACTAAGATGTAGTGGAAAAGGAACAAATAATTTTTTTATTTGTATTTTCTACTCAAGGATATATAAATGAAATGCACAGGACACGTAGTTACAGAGATACAGCCCTCGCCTATGCGACATGTTTTCGTCGCATGCGGTTTTAACAAGTGACCCCCACTACAGAACTGAAAGACGTTTCAAGTCAAAGAAAACGTGACAGCTGAATATAGTAGATTAACGAAAACCTGACATGGCAGGATCCTAGGGGAGCCATAGAAAGAGTTCAATTGAACAAATTGTTAGTGTATGAACTACTGGAAAAAGGTCACCAGGAATGACATAAGGATTATAACGGCACCATACATTATTTAATGGGACCCATTCAAAGGCTCTTTACAAATAATGGATATGACTATAAAATACCACAATTGAATTTCACAACATAGCTATTGCTAATACGGACTGTGAAAAGGTTGTTACACTGCAATACAATAATCTTCCTATAACACACGCTTCTTTCTGGGTGGTTTGAAAGCTGCGGTTATGTAATTATTAATTAAAAATGGCATCCACTTAAATTTTTACTTTTAAGTATGTATAGACATAAATTATGTATATATATATAATATGTTCTTTTTGTTGCACTAACCCGTGCTGAGGACAATTTTAAAAACCTATTTAGAGGCAAAAAATTCCACCCATGCCGGGACTTGAACCCGCGACCTCTGGCTAACCGCGCCAGCGCTCTCCCAACTGAGCTAATGGGCAAGTGCAGGCATCAGTGAAATTTCGAGCCTCTTTCAGTTGGGACAGCGCTGGCACGGTTAGCCAGAGGTCGCGGGTACCTACTAATGGATCTATTCTAATAGATTCGAGTTTGTGCCGGGATATTTTTTAAAAGTGCGCCATTTTGCTATGCCTTTCAAACCACCCAAAATTCATGCTGTATACCACATCGGGACACACTTTTCTTACGTCACTATAAATTAATGGATGAATCTAAAACAACAATGTCCCAGGCACTGCAGCGTCCGAGTGGTCCCTTCACCCATCTAGTGCGAGTGAAGGTGCCACTGGACGCTGCATAAATCATCTCATTATAAATTAATAAACAGCTTTAATATAGAAGTTTCAACTATAAAAATAGCTTAATGGTGTTATTTATACAAACACTATTCCTCTAGAACACTCCTCAAACACTCCTTAAATCTTAAGAAACCCAAATATGTTGAGGGATCGTGTTTTTATAAGATAGATAAATCATTTATAACTAAATAAGTCATTTATAACTGTAAATCACTGTAATCACTTCACTGGATAGTACCAAGTGGCTGTCCCTGGTCTGTGCCTACCCCTCTGGGAAACAGGCGTGAGTTTATGTATATATGTGATCACTGTAAATGTCCGATCGCGCTTTGTAAACTTTAGCAAGAGAAAGTGGCCTATAATATGTTGCTTAGTTTCACTGAAGTCCCATGTCTTGTTAGCTTAATGGTATTCTGTCATGACCTGGTTCAAGTGGAAGACTCGGGTTCGGTCCTCCACCATTAATTTCAAAGTTAATAGAAATAAATAATTAACTTCCACACAACACGATCACTTGCCTGGTCCCAAACTACCCTGTGCTATGGTAACCAGGCAAGGACGTCACAAACATGAAAATACATCCAGACTGAGGCCATTTGTACAAATGTACGGCGGGCCCCAGTGGGAATCGAACCCACGATCTCCGTTTTGGTAGCTATGCGCCTTAACGGCTGGACCAACGAGGCAGTCACGTGTTTAATTATATATACGCGTCGAATTGATAACCTCCTTCTTTTTTGAAGTCGGTTAAAAAGAAGAAGAAAGAGTATACATACATGCATGCATAGACTCACTAGGACTCACTCCTGTATCCCAGAGGGGTAGGCAGAAACCAGGGACTGTCACTTGCTCCTGGCAGAACACTTTCGCTTCCTCAACATTCATTAGTCGTTGCATGCACGCACGCCGGTTTCGGGTACTTTTTATCTGGCCCTTTGCTAACACATCCTCTATTTGGTCGAAGTATGTCCTGGGGCGTCCCTTACCGGCCCTTCCACCCACATTAGCTCGATATATTTGTTTGGTCAATATTTCATCCTTCATCCTCTCCACATTTCCAAACCAACGCAACATTGTTTTCTCAATTCTAGTCATTACCTACATCCATCATCATCATCATCAAGAAAGAATATAAAAAAAAGGTTTAAGATTATGTCCATAGTTACTATCCGTAAAATTATAGAGCATATCATTTATTTGAAGATAATAAAACCTAGTTGGAAACTTCTATTTCAAATATTTAAATATATCCCGACTTAAGTATGATCCACCAGCAAGTCTCACTTACTGCCCTTCAGGGTGACCGTTCACGGCCGGAGTGACCCCATGAATATTCAGAACAATCTTATTTCAATATGTGAATATCGTCGTTTAGCAAGCAACACCGCACAAGTCATTTGTCCCTACTTCACAGGAGGCAATAATAAGCAGCCTATATAAGTCCCACTGTAGGGCACGGGCCTTCCCTCAGGAAGAGAGTATGGGCTTAATCACCACGCGTGCCCACCGCCGATTGACGACTTCAAGCGCTGAGGTATGTAAATAGCTCAGACTTTCCTCACGATGTTTTCCTTCACGGTTAGCGAGTGGTATTGCTACTATAAATTCACAAATATACTTAACTTAGAAAACAAAGTCATAGGTAAATGCCCGCACTGGGAATCGAACCTGGGTCTCTCGCTTCCGAGTCCAATGTCTACCCACTAGGCTACCGCCGGAGACACAGGAGACAAAAAAAAATTAATTTCGTAAACAGTTTCTGCGGTGTTCCATAAGAATTTGTAACACCGTACGTGTTTTTTTATTTTTTATAAAAATTAAGCAAACTGTTATTTTAATTATTTATGTTGTTTGGAGCAATCATTTAAGAGGATCCAGTGAGCTAACAAGCGCCACCAATGAAAAAATAATCATATCCTCTTTTACAGATCGCATTTGAAAAACGTGTGTACAATCTCTCAATCGTGTTAACAGTGATTTTTAAGACCCGCGGCAAAGAACATAGGATCACGAACCCGGGACTAGACGGCGTTTATGCCAAAAACGGCCGTTTATGGCGTTAATGCCATCTAGGGCCTAATGATGCGCACAAAATCCTGAGCGATTCCAATCGTCTAACTGTCAAATTCTATACTAATTTGACAGTTGGACGATTGGAGTCGCTCAGGCCTTGGTGCGCGTAATACAGGGGCTAGTCCCAGGTTTTTTGCCTTAGGTTCAGGGCCATGGGTCCTAAAAATCACTGTTAACATGATTGAGAGATTGTACAGACACGTTTTGCAAATGCGATCTGTACAAAAGATATGATTTTTACCTCGGTGGGCGCTAGTGTTACTCGCTGGAGCCCCTTAATGAAAATTTGACTCATGTGCTTGAGTCCGCCGACCTTAGAATTATTTTCCTATTCCGTAATGTATCTATACTCGCTTCTAGATTATGCAACGGGCGATAAAGCTGTCGCCTGCTAGAATTTTTTATAAAACATTCCGTTTTCATACGCAAGACATTGTTAACATGGTTTAACAAAATTTTGGGCGCACTTTTGGTCACGCTGAATAGGATATACTCGGCTCCAGACGGTCGGGGCCGCTGAATCGGATATACTCGGCTCCAGACGGTCGCGGCCGCTGAATCGGAAATACTCGGGTCCAGACGGTCGGGGACGCTGGATCGGATATACTCGGCTCCAGTCGGTCGGGGACGCAAAATCGGGTATACTCGGTTCAAGTCGCTTGGGGACGCCGGGTCGGATATACTCGGCTCCAGTCGGTCGGGGACGCTGAATCGGGTATACTTGGCTCCAGTCGGTCGGACACGCAGGATCGGATATACTCGGCTCCAGTCATCATCTAGAAAAGGTACCCATTTAAAATATCTTTAAAAACAATGGAAATCACTGAAAAATAACTGCACTATTGAAATAAATAATGCCACTTCGCACTGTGAAAAAATTGTTGCAATAAAATAAACCCCCTATAATAAAATAGATCCGCACATATAATAATTTCCGTTGCTATGATTAAATTTATACATAATAACTTCCTGGCTGATG
The DNA here is from genome assembly GCA_947308005.1 of Yponomeuta malinellus. Classification (NCBI taxonomy): domain Eukaryota; kingdom Metazoa; phylum Arthropoda; class Insecta; order Lepidoptera; family Yponomeutidae; genus Yponomeuta; species Yponomeuta malinellus. The sequence goes on along the minus strand of OX371021.1, from coordinate 3,049,955 downwards.
ATGATTATGATGATGAAGATGATGATAATAACTTTAAAAATCATTCATGGTTCAGTATGTCTGGTGTTACTTCGAATAACAGGATATGCAATAGTTTGATTAGAGAATGTCGTGGACTGAAAGAGGATGCAGTGACTAGAATTTATTGAGAAAGGAACGTTGCGTTGGTTTGGACATGTGGAGAGGATGAAGGAAGACAGATTGACGAAACAAATAAATAGAGCGAGTGAGGGTGAGAGTAGTAAACTAACAGTTAATGCTTTCAAAAAGACGCCTGTCACCTCAGTCTACCGAGACCACGGCACTTAGAAAAGTACCGAAACGTCGGAAAATTGTAAAATGAAAAATAAACGAGTTATTACTGTGCAAATTCAACTTTTGTAGTGCTTATATAATTGAAAAACTGTATGTGTACCACGTAACTGTCCACTCTATTGGGTTAAGCATTTTGGCTATTCCAAAGCGTCAAAATATGTGTGTATTTGTCAAGTTCGGAGTACGTTAACTCGGACAGCTTCATACAGTCGAGTACTTACGTAGCAGCGCCCCCGGGGGCCTGCTTCATAGAATTACAATTCATCGTTTACCACGACAATTAGATGTACATTGCAAAGTCGATTACCAAGTAGACTCACAATTGTCACAATAAACTACGAATTTTTGACTGGTTAGCCCAACGGAGTTGACAGTTCCATGATAGAAGGGCTGGTCACGTCGCGGCCAATCCGATGGGCTGATTGATTGATTGATAATTACCACTTAGAAAAGTCAAGCGTTTACGAAGCGGGCTCTGGCGTTGGTGCAGATTCTGACGTTGGCGCAGGCTCTGGTGTTGGGGCTGTCTCTGGTGTTGGCGCGGGCTCTGGCGTCGATGCTGACTCCTCCTTAGCCTCCTCCCCTTCGACCTTGGGCAGTAAGCCTCTGATGCTGAGGTCGTAGACCACCTCTTCAATCTTCTTCACGTCGTACTTGAGAGCGTCGAAGCGCTTGCGCAGGTGGTCGTTTTTGAGGTTCAACAGCCTGTGGCGGGAGACGAAGTTACAATGACGTTGCAATAGCATTGTCGTTGAAGGGCTGTTACATTCAAGCACGATCAAACCTCGACTTGTGTCCTCTAACCGTATGAACATAGCGATCCGGCGTGTCGTTTATGTCCGTGTGGCGTGTAGTTTATGTCCGTGTGGCGTCGGATTAAGAATAGCGTCACTCCATTTCCTCCCGTGGATGTCGTAGAAGGCGACCAAGGAAATCAATTACCAGAAGATGGGATCGCATACTGCGATCGCCGACCCGCCTGCCGAGCGTGGCGATTATGGCAAAACCCCTCGTGGTTATGAAAACCATGAGGGACGCCTATGTCCTGCAGTGGGCGTCATATGGCTGATGATGATGATCTCATTTGTAAATAAAAACCAAACGTTTGTATGGGAATTGCTCCTTGAGGGCCCACCTAAGGGGGTCTGACTAATGAAAATAAAATCACATCTTCTAGAGATCGTCATTGTTAACACTCGTAAAAAGTGTCTGTACAATCTCTCAATCGTGTTAACAGTGATTTTAGGACCCGCGACGAAGAACCTAGGATCACGAACCTGGACCTAGACAGCATTTATGCCAAGAGCGGCCATTTTTGGCGTTAATGCTATCTAGTCCAAGGTTCTTTGCCTTAGATTCACGGCCATGGGTCCTAAAAATCACTATGATTGACTGATTGTACAGACACTTTTTTCTAGTGCAGGTAAATATTTACTTCAAAGGAGGCTTCTGCAATGTTCTGTACGTGCATATTTTTGTTTGAATAAAGACATTAAAATTTTTATTTTTTTTTATGTTTTGCAAATTCGATCTGTAAAAAAGATATGATTTTTTATTTCCTCGGTGGCGCTAGTGTTATTCCCTGGAGCCACTTAAGCGCTTAAGAGTGTCAGAGGGTGTGAGACGCCAGTGACTGAAATAAAACCACTCACCGGAAGCCGCCGTTGAGTTCCATCACGAATTTGGATATCTGCATGGGGCGCACATAGTCACCCCGTGTCACCGAGTTCACAGCCAGACGCGACTGGAACAAAAATCTTGAGTTCACACAATATTCGGTCCATCGAGTTTTTCGAACCTTTTTTAGGTTTTATTTTTTACACCGTGAATTTTGGGTGGTTTGAAAGCCATATAAAAATGAACGTGCTTTAACCATAGCTATCGAATACGCTAATTAATTTTTAGGGTACTTCAAAAGGAAAAACGTCAAGACCTTTTATCTCGGGAACGCGCGGAGGTATCGAATTGTAATTGAAACTATATACTCAGGTCCACAGTCCCTTGAAGCTGTGAAAAAATCAAACGTCTAATTTTTAACGTTGAAAAAAATTACGGCCGTTTATGCCACAAAAAACGTATATTTCGACACTCAACGGAATTAAAATTTATAGAGACCTTTCCGTTGACCTAGAACTTTGAAATTTGGCAAGTAATATCGTCTTATGCTACATGTAAAGAGGAAAATCTGAAAACCATACATTTGTAATGAAATCATTAAAGAAAATAATCTTCAATTTGTCTATGCTCTATCGTACAAACGGTAATACTTACAGACGTCAAACTTTGCGTGATTGTGGGTCTTATTATATATTCTAACGACAAATAATAAAAAGCGGCCAGCGGAAGGGAGACCCAGGTTCGATTCCTAGTGCGGGCATGTAGGTATGAACATTATGAACATTCACGAGCAGTTTTTAAGAAGAAGAAGAAGAAGAAAAAACATTTATTATAAAAACGGTGCACACGCCACAATAACAAAACAAAAAAACAACCAAGAAAATATTTTAACAGAAATGTTATAAAAAAGAAAGGTCACGGCGAGTTTCGTCCACAATGTCAAAGTAAATATAAAAAATTAAATACAACGGAAACAAAAAAAAAAACTACACACCGTACAGTACAGTCAATTACATAAACCGCACCGGGACATATCCGACCCAAAGGTAAACATGACACTGGCAGCGTTACCGCGCTGCACAGCGAGGGATATCCTTTGCATCAAAAATGCCCCTGAGCGGTAGTCAAAGCCATAAAGTTAAGGAAAACATCGTGAGGAAACCTGAGTGTCTGAGCTATTCACATACATCAGTCTACCTAATCCGCGGTGGGCACGCGTGGTGATTAAGTCCATACTCTCTCCCTGAGAGAAGGCCTGTGCCCTATCGTGGGACGTATATAGGCTGATTATGATGACATAACCGTGGCTTTCAAACCACTCAGATTTCAGCGTGTATAATACGTCCCACTGCAGAGCACAGGCCTTATCTCAGAGAGAGAGCATGTGCTTAATTGCCACACGTGCCTACCGCAGACTAGCAATTTCAAGCGCTGAGAAATATGCTATGTGAATAGCTCGGACACTCAGTTTTAATGACGAGGTTTTCCTTCACGGTCGTACTGTCTATATTGTAGGCTGCATTATACTCACCAATTCAGTGCAGAGCATCAGTATTCCGACGAGATAGTCCTCGATTTCCAAGTGGAATGTGGAGTCGGTTTCCTTTGCAGCTACTGCAAATATTTATTGATTTTCTTTATTACAAACATTATATAAACCCACACTTGTATCCCGATGGGGTAGGCCGAGACACAGGGGGCGAGTCTCTTAAATGCATAGCTGTTCAATAGGGTGATATAGATTGATGAAACAGGCCCCTGACGAGTCATCAGCGCCAATTTCACCAGTGACAACAGATCACAGAAAATTTATGACAAAGAAAAAAGGAGCCAAGGTCGCAAAGCAAGAAGATGGGAGGATGAATTGAAAATGACTTTAGGACCCCTTTGGATAAGAGTAGTGGTAGACAGAAAGCAGTGGAAAGATTTGCCCTCCGTATCAGAAGGTCTATCAGGGAGGCCATAAGGCATTTTGTGATGTAAGTGCAGCTTTTATATTTCATTTTTTAAATGTTCAGTAACAATTGTAAAAAGTATATATATATATATATATATATATCATCATCATCATCAGCCATTTGACGCCCACTGCAGGACATAGGCCTCCCTCATGGTTTTCCAAGCTTCCCGGTGTTGTGCCGCCCGCATCCAGCCAGGTCAGAAATTTTTCGCCCAACGGCCATCAGTTCTCCGAGCTATGTGCCCCGCCCACTGCCACAACATATTTATATGTATTTATTGCCAATTGTAAATGTTCGGGAAATAAAGGTTTTGTTCTTATTATTGTGACAAAGAACTTACTGCCCAGGATCTCAGCAGCAGTCTTGTGAGGCACGAGGAACCCTTTCTCCAGCCAGATGGTCAACGCGATCAAGAAGCAGTAGCGCTGCGTCATGAACCGCCAGTGGTCCTGGTACCTGAAGAATCATCCATCATGAAAAAGGGTGGTGAGATGCACGCCTTACACATCATTGGCATGTAGAGGTTGTGGGTTCGAGGTCCAGCTTTGTTTACTCAGTTACATTTGTGAAGTTGTAGTAGCAATACCACTCGCTAACAATGAAGGAAAACATCGTGAGGAAACCCTACTGTCTGAGCTAACTAAGCACTTCCTAAGTACAATGGCCAGCCTATGAGGCTAAGTGCAGAAATCTCAGGTCTAACTAGAACACCGACAGATAGTTCAAAACCAAACAAATTGTTCTAAAAACTCGATCGACTGAATATAGCTTGTTTGAACCCGGTTTTTGTTCCAGTCCCGTCGGTCTGACCTCCTAAGTCGGACAGCTGACGGCCGAAGCAATTGGAAACGAGAAATCTTACTTTTTTTTGTTATGCACATGTACAAGGGTTTTGAAATTCGATGGCCATTGGAGGTCATCAAATTAACTGTGTTTTGAAAACGAAGGGGTCATAGAGACATTTAGATTAACTGGGGGTTGGTGTCGGTGTTGGTGCTATTGTTGTACTTATCTACGAAGTCTGGGAGCTTACTTGTAATAATCCCGCTGTGGGACCGTCTCTTGTAGTGTCAGGTAGCCCGCCTGGGCCTTCGCAAACAGCTCACGGGCTTTCTGGCAAGCCGTGCTGACTGAAATTTATTACATATATTATATATCATAACTCTGCCTGGGAAAACAGGTAATTTCGTAAATTTTGGCTAGAATATATTTAGCATTGAACATTTCTTCCCAAAGAACCTTTAAAAAAAAATATTTTACGATTGTTTCGTAAGTAAAGACAGTTGTATCTACTTACTAGCCGCCTCATTGTGGTGAATGACTTGAAGAACTGTGGTGACTTCACGGGATATCTGATCAACTTCTTTGACGGTATTGCGAATAACCTACAAAGTAAAAGAAATCGAAATACGACATGAAATACGTCTTTGCAACGAGTGGTTTCATATTAAAGAAAGAAAACCGGAATTACGATGTCCGGGAGTGTTTTAATTCTATTTGCGCAGAAAATTACAATGTTCTAAAATCACTGATACAATTTTACAATGATACAATTCGTAGGATCCAAAACAACCTTCTAATATGAATAGTGATGAATGATTTACCTCGCGAAGATCCTGTTCCTTGTCCATGACCACCTGGAAATCGCTAAATACAGTATTAATCTCTTGGTTCTCTGCCATTTTCGTATACTTTTATTCAGATTTATGCAAACTTTGCGGAAAAAAAAGATGCTATCGCTGACTTTTTTTTCAATTCATTTGACTCATCATAGATTACTATATATTTGACTGCATTTGTTTGACCACAGACCACAGAACATTTATTGTTCTGTGCCACAGACTATACAATACGGAAACTATATTGATAGATATTGACTTTTCTTTTATATTATTGCCAGCTCAAAAAAATAATTAAAGTCGTATTTAAGCAAGTCGTGGCATAAGTACTATTGGCTGTCCCAAGCGGACGCTCCCTTAAGGAGCTCCGCTGCGTGCCCTCCTCGGCATCGAGGTGGGTCGCTCATGATGTCGGTTTAGGGGTCCTTAGGACCAAACCAGCCCCCAGGTGGTGTTTAGTGGGTAGGCGCACTTCCTGTGAGTCCCACATTGGCACGGCCGGGCCCGTGCTGTTATGCATGAGCATTCACCACCTTCCTCCCCCGTGTCCTCCGGAGGGTACCCTTTTTAGGGCTAAAAAAAAAAGGTACTATTGTGTATTTATCGTGTATTTTACTATTGTGGGTACTTTATCAGTTTACGAAATATTAACCATTAAAGCGAAAAAAAAGGGGCGTCCCCCTCCCCACATGAGAGGGGCTAAAAGGTTGATTGTAGAAACGTGAAAAAATTCCGGGCAGTAGCACATATAATGAACTTCAAAAGAAAACTGTCACGGCTAAGTAGGCTTTACTGTAAAGAAAGAAAGAAAGCCATTATAACAACACATCACAGAAAAAAAACAAACCGATAAGTGAAATAATATGAAAATGACAGAGAAAAAGTACACAACAAATAAAGCCAAAAAAAATATAACAAACATTTATGTGGCCTGTGGTGTGTCTAAATTGCCGCGTGTCGTTTTCGATGAAAAAAAGCTTTGAAAATAGGTATTTATTTAAATTTTTTTAGAGAACTTCGTAATATTAAAATGTGGATTGAACAGCAAATTGTTGACGTGTATTTTTACTTTACCTTTCAGTTATTTTTTTTTCATCTTTTTTGAGCATAAAACGTACTATTAGAACTCGGTGCCAAGATCAGAAAAACAGTTCATTTATGTACAAGTTTTATTCACGCTGAATAAATGTTCACTGGCACGATGAAAATTATAATATACAGAAGGAGTTAGCACTGACTAACCGAAATAACTTAATTAAACTAAAACTGCAGCATCTGCTTGAAAAATAACATTTTAAACCAATATAATCGGAACCTATCAAATCACCAATGTTTTTCAAAGAGAATATAACCACTAATGTTTTTAGACTGACAGAAAAAAACTATTTTCTAAATGTAACCTTTTTCCTTCCCGGCTACTCCACCATGTATAGCCTGCCAGCTACGCTTCTCGTTCGCAGATTCGAACAATGTGGATCGACTGTGGTGCACAGTCAACCCCACAGGTACCTACCTATTTGGAACGTGTAACGCGTATACAGCGGCCATTTTGACTGCCATAGACAGACATTTTGGGAAATCTGAAATGTCAAAGTGACAGCTGAATAGTGGTTATATTCTCTTTGGGCAAAATGCCGGGCGGTGAAGTAGAACTTGCGCAATCCGCTGCTCCCGGCGGCGATACCATTTTCGGGAAGATATTGAGGAAGGAAATTCCCGCTAAGTTCGTCTACGAAGATGATCAGGTACCGTACTTTCGTCGATAATTATTCGCTGCGCATCGATGTAATGCACTTTGATGACCCAATTGAACTGTGGTTTGGTGGGAACTTCGAGAATTAGAACTATAATTTTTATTTTTTACACATTACCGCATAACCTTTCGTAACTAATTATAATCTGGCGCATTTGCCTGTCCTAGTGCGTGGCGTTTCACGACGTGAGTCCGCAGGCCCCGACGCACATCCTGGTGATCCCGAGGAAGCCGATTTCACAACTGTCTAAGGCCGAGGATGCTGACGAACAGTTGCTTGGTAAGGAAGGGAAGATAAAGATGTCTTGGTTTTTGTAAGGTAGTTTTGGAATTAGATTTTTTGGACAGTTTTGGGAGTTGGGATTGTGAAATTGTCAAAAATAGTGAACTTTACTCACCTACTGAGATTTGGACCATATTTTAGATACAGATAGCCTGGTAGTAAACGGAAAGACTTAGCAGAGCTTAAAAACATAGAGGTGACCTAACTAGCTGAACCTAACTAGATATTGCTTAGTATTGTTTCACTTTAGAATGGTATTTTGTTTGACTAGTTAAGACAAATTAGTGTACAGCCAAGACATAAATTATTTGTATCTTTCCCAGGCCACCTCCTCATTGCAGCTCGTAAGGTCGCTCAACAAGAGGGGCTGGACAAGACTGGCTTCCGTCTCGTTATAAACGACGGAAAGAATGGTGCTCAGAGTGTCTACCACCTCCACATACACATTTTGGGTGGTCGCCAGCTCCAATGGCCCCCTGGCTAAACCACAACAATGTATCTGAATAAAATGATACCCTTCAGTTACTGGTTTTTTTTACAATGTAGAAATGGAGATGGTGGTTCATGGATAGTGAAAAACAAATGAAGTTATGGAACCTAAGTGAGCTAGCTAGCTTCAAGCTTGGAGTTTCATTTCTTGGTATCTATAAAACCATTCCGCACGAGCTCATTCATAAATAAAATTCAATGCTCAACTATATTATGATTATGGGACTGGAGTACCTATGTAAAACAAAACATAAGTGGAGTGTGTGCCACATCAATGGTTTTCATTCAGTGGCTCTATTCCAGTGGTCTAGGTTTTCCATAAATAGATAGCTAAAATTAAAGAACATTTTATTTTATATAATATAGGCCCTTGTTCCGTAGTGATCAACTATTCTGACCAACTAGGTGTTCCGAGTGGCACTCAATTGGTGGTTTTATTCCGCTCTGACTAATTGCTCAAGTAGATTTCAGAAACACGATTATTTTATTCCTCACGGAACAACTTGTTAAAAAAAACAACAAAATAAAAAACTTCATGCTTATGCATCTATTTAAATAACAAAATTATAAACTTAACTAAACTTAAATCTTTGTGGCGTACTAAATTCGGTACATAGGTATTGGCGGCCATTCACTCAAAGTTAAAAAAAATCAAACATGTAAATATACCTATTCATGTAAATATAAGAAAATAGTCTCTGACCAACGGAAATCGTTGTTCCGTGTGGCATAAAAATAGTTGATCAGATTTTAGTTGGTCAAAATAGTTGATCACAACGGAACAAGGGAGAGAGACTTACGGACATGGCGAAAGTATAAGGGTTCCGTAGTCGACCACGGAACCCTAAAAATGGCTAAGTATGTGTCGAACTAGAGCTAAGCGTCCCGAATATTACATTTTTATCACATGCCTGATACTCTTTTATTATTAAATTATTTATGTTTATGTTTTTTTGTGCAATAATTTGTAGCAACAATATTTTTGCTAAATAAGACATATGTCATGCGATAGTAACTACATAATCTTCGCTCCGTCTCGAACCTGGCCTTTTTTATGATATAACGAATTTTAGAAGTACTAGGCACTTAGTTCTGATGTTGATTATTTAGAAAGAAAACAATATCTTTTAACAAAACGACACTCATTAAATTTATTAGATGCAATAACGTTATTTCTAGGAAAATCAATTTACTTACATACTTTATATTAATAGTTAGTTACCTGCCCCTACATTACGCTCACCAAATCCTGAGCGATTCCAATCGTCTAACTGTCAAATTAGTATGGAATTTGACAGTTATACGATTGGAATTGCTCAGGATATGGTGCGCATAATTAGGCCCCTGGTAGGTACATTACTGCGATATTAAATATAATTATTATTATGGAATATATTCATTAGATCACAGTCTTATTTTATGGCGTTTTGCCACTGTTATTTACAAAAAAGTTTATTAGATAGATAGATAGATAAACAATTTATTTACATTTTCACACACACACGTAACGGTTTACTAATGTATTGCCAAAAATCGTTTCCCAAAGTATTACTTCCCAAACTATTTTCCGCAAATTATCACTTGGCAAAAAAACATTTCTCAAAACAACTTAAAGCAAATAAACAGTTAGCAAAAGTTATTATGGCAAGTTATTGTTTATCAAATAAATACTTGGTCAAAATTCATTTTATCTGTGGGGGGGTCACAGTTCTAACCTAACCTAACCCACTTTTCTGGTAACAGTAGGTGTCTGTGGGGGTCGCAGTTCTAACCTAACCTAACCCACTTTTCTGGTAACAGTTCGTGTCTGTGGACGTTTGTCTTAATAAAACTTGACGCAGTAAAATTATGCGAAATTATAATTTGACCAAATGAATAAAATGCGAAATGAAAACTTGCTAAAGTTTCATTTGGGAATTGAAACTGATGCCATAAGTTTATTGGGAAGTAAAATTTGGCGAAAAATACTTTGGCTAAACGGCGGTATCCCACACGTAACACGTTCAGAAACAAAAAAAAAAAGGATGAAAGTAACAAAACAGACAGACAACAAGAACATAAAATTTTGCCATACAACGTTCGGCAAGTGCCAAAAAACAATAATGTAGATTTGTGGGTGTGGCAAATGCAAAAATTAAAAATTAGCGCGTCAAAAACCGCGATAACTCTGTTGGCTACACTGGTGTTCAATGTTCAATGGCAATAATGATAATGACGTCGTATGAAATCATTTCAAGGAATTTATTTGGATTGGAAAGCAAAGATGGACGTCGAAGGTGCTGCTTTGTTGTATTTGACCAATCCATGTGCTGAACAAACTTTTAGACATAAATCCATTAGTTTTGTTGAACTAATTTTGGACCGAGACCTCACAAAACAACAACAACAAACAACCTAACTCCACACCACAGATAAAAAACTAAATCAAATCAACTCTCCACGTTCTCGAATGACAGATGACGACCTCAGTGTAGCCACATCAACGCAGCAAGAAACGCGATAGGTAATCCCTTTGATGTGTCGAAAGAGTCCGCCACCCTAGCTATCGCCAAACGTTTCATGTCATCACAGAACACATCACGTCATCGACAACGGCGTTTATAAAATTACGGCGTTAGGCCGGCGGCCACACTAACGTTCACCGCCCAACAACGCGATAATTAATGCCATTTCCCGTTAATGTAGCCAAGGCATTATAGAACCGGAAGTAGGTGCTAATTGCATTTGACGTTATTGGTAAGTAGATAATTAATGGCCCAGTACGTTATGAACTGTCAAAATAAGTAGGTTAATCTATTATGACTCTGTTAATTAAAGAAGGGGACTGGACCACTATTTACTTCTCGCTCGTGCAATACTGTCTATACCGTGCGAGCGAGTGAATAGTTATTCAGATCCTTTCTTATATTAACCGTGATATAATCGCAACACACGAATGTACACGAAGCTACCGGAACAAACCCCATTAGAATAGAAACACTTAAAAGTGTTCTTCACAAATTAATTTAATAAGCGGTTAGATAAGATAAGAAAATTTATTCTTTTCTTCATTTGGCGAGTGAGCGCGCGGCTATTCCATCCTGCTGGCACTTTAGCCATCGCGACAAATAGCAACGTCAGTAAAAACAGTAAGAGTTAAGATTTCCAGACTTAGCCTCACATTTGAGCCATAGCAGGGCTGTGATCACTCCAGCCAGCCTGTCCGTCCAGAAGGCTGGCAGTGCTCAGGGGCCTACTTACGTGCACCAAATCCTGAACGATTCCAATCGTCTAACTGTCAAATTACATACTTATTTGACAGTTATAAATAGGGACGATTGGATCATTCAGAAGCCTGATTATGCGCACAGAATCCTGTCGGAATCCTGACGTTTGCGATAGCAATTAGTATGAAAGACAGACGATTGGAATCGTTCAGGATTTGGTACGGCGTAATAATTGACTGCTAACCTGCTGATCTCAGCTTGCCAATAACGGCGGGCCGTTGCATTTCCACGCCCTAAGAGTGAATGGCCCGCCGAGTATAGCAGCGACATAAAAGCTGCAAATTATATTAGTCTAGTTAGCCGTTAACGGTTTTCATTAGCAGCTACTTTATGAGTATGAAAAAGACAGTTATTTTTGCGCAAGAAATTGTACCGTTGTGAAATCTGAGCGCCTAGTCAAGTAAACGCATAGTTGTTTAAAACAGTGATATTACCACGCGGCAATGGTTATTATGTGTCCGATTAAAATATGAATCGAGACGTGACCCAGTTTTCTTAGAAAATCTACACAGAGCAAACTAACAAACAAGTAGTAAAATTCTCAAATCAGAAACTAGAAGCAAGGCCCCAGTCTGTTAAGACAAAAGTTTACGAAATCAACGGCAGAGCACAGTTGACTCGACAATGGGTTAAAACATCAAAGTCACAGTCGGCCTGATACTATTTTCATACGCTTTTGAATTAACATAATCTAGGGCTAAAACGCTCAGCTACAAATACATTTCAGTCCACATTATATTACACAGCCACCGACGCTCAAACTGTTGAACAATATTATTATCGTCACGTCGAGCGAGCACAGTCAGTTCGACCACCAACTGTCAGCAAAATCGTCGAGATTGAGCCTACATTTAAGTGGCGCGCGGTGGTCCACAGGGGGCGCCGCTGGACCAACTGGGGCCGTATTCGCCCCGAACAAATCTAAACATTCATAAGGCCAGAATTGTGTAATAAACAGTCCACATTATATTACAGAGCCACCGGCGGCGGCGCACAAACTGAGAATTGTCACATCGCGCGAGGCGAGCGTCAAACTCAATTTGACAGTCAATTGTCAGGGAAATTTCTCCTTTACATCCAGTTAATAATTGGTGTCACCGCTACCCCCAGTCCACCCGAAGCTAAAAACTCGTAACGCCACAATTTAATAACAAACAGTCCACATTATATTGCACAGCCACCAGCACACAAACTAACAAGCGTCACATCGCGCGAGTGTCACTCAATTTGACAGTCAATTGTCAGGGAAATATCTCCTCTACATCTAGTTAATAGAGTCTACATTTGAGTGGCGCACGGTGGTTCGCCGGGGTCGCCGCTAGCCCCAGCTGGGGTCGTATTTGGTCCACACGAAGCTTGGGGTCAGGTAAACGCGGCGGCCGTGCGTATAGCAGGTCACGATGCCGCGATACGCCGTGCGGGGAATCCCACTCTGTGGACAGGTGAATGTGAATATTAGGTACTGTACAATGAATGCATGTTTACATATTTAACAGTACTAGGCGGACCTGTATCGTGGTATCCATCTTTAGGTTAAAAAAACCCTTTAATTAGCAAACACCGCGTTTTTTTTTGTTTATTCAGTATAGAAACCTTAATATTAATACAAAAATTTTCGCCACTGCAAAGCGTAGGACGCCCACCCGGCCCTAGAGCCTAACACATAGCTTTTCAATAGAACGGTATAAGCACGACAGTAGTTCTTATTTGCCTTTATTTGGTAGTCTACTGAGCAATAGCAGTACAATGTCATTCCAATGGTAGAATCCGCGCAAATTTAATATGCGAAGAAGATCGAGTCCGCTAGGCGCCGAGTTAATTTAAGCTGCACAGGTTATACCATTGGAATGCGAATGGTTACTAGAGTTTCAGTGTTGCCCCGGCGTAAATGGGCCTGAAGTGAAATCGAATACTATAATCGCTAACGCTGCCATCGCATAGGCTGCCGTTGCAAAAGCAATCATCGCAAATGCATTCATCACAATAGATGCATTCGCAAAAGCTACCATCGCAAATGCTGTCATCGCCGGAGCTCAAAGCTCGCTCTATTTGTCACTTAATATAGGTGAGGCCCCGGCTGCCTGAGTGATCTTAAACGATCACGAAGGTTAAGCAACACAGGGCGCGTTCAGTGCATGGATGGGTCGCCGTCTATGCCTAACGCTAGTGGCATTTTTCCGAGCGGTTCCGTGCTTCGCAAGGCACGTTAAGCTGTTGGTGCCGGCTGCCGTCGATAGATGGCAGTCGTTAAGCCAAGTCAGAGGCCTTAGGGCGGCTTGACAACTTCTGACAGTAGACGAGCCACTAGTCTACAAGCCTCCACCAATCCGGACTTGGCCCCCGTGGTGGAGTATGGCCTATACCTTCCTCAGGGAAGAGACCCGTGCCCCTCGGTGGGGACATAATGGGTTGATGATGATAGGTGAGGCGTATTTCTTCTTCTATTGGGTTGTAGCCTTATGCGTGAGGGGCAGGACTATAGGGACGACACACACACAAAAACCCACACACGCCAAGAGAGGAACAAATAACCATTTTATAGGTTAACTAGCAGACTCGGCGTACGTTGTTTCGCCATCGCAAGCCCTGTCCTTGCTAGCCTTGTCATCACCATCCCTGTCACCGGCAGCCCTGTCACTCACCCGGAAATCGTTCAGCACTCCGAGTTTCTTGGCGGCGCGCCGGAAGGTCTTGGCGTCGCTATAAAGCACACGGACGTCCGGCCCGCCCGAACCGCCGGCGGCCGCCTCCGCGGTCATCTTCTCTAGACACTCAAACCCAGGCTGTTGCTAGAGCTGTCATTACTACAACGGTGCGAAGCTGTCGCCTCTAGCGCTGGCAGTGTCATCGCCAGCTCTCCTCGGTTATCATCGCTAGCCTTGTCCTTGCCAGCCCTGTCCTCGCTAGCCCTGTCAGCACCATCGGAGTCACCGCCAGCCCTGTCCTTGCTAACGCTGTTACACCCACGGCTGTCATTGCTGGTTCCGTCATTACAAGCCCTGTCACTCACCCGGAAGTCGTCCATCAGTCCGAGTTTCTTGGCGGCGCGCCGAAAGCTCTTGGCGTCGCTATAGAGCACGCGGACGTCCGGCCCGCCCGAACCGCCGGCGGCCGCCTCTGCGGTCATCGTCTCCAGCTGGTCCACTCGGACGCTGAGCTCAGCATCGTATTGCTCCTGGGGACAGTTAGACCTGAGATCACAGGGAGGCAACTGACAGAATGGGCCACTGGAGTACTGCAACATTCTAAAAAGTTCGATGGCGAACAAATCGCAGGACGGCGCTTATTGGTGCTCTGGGACATGTCTCTACAGAGACACGACTCCGCAGAATGGGGTTGTGTCAAGATGACACTTGCAGGGCATGCGGTTTTGAAGCCGAGTCGATGGAACACGTACTGTGCGAATGCGATGATGTCCTTGCCGGAAAAATCACGAGTCTTCATGTGTGAGGGAGAGAATGTGTGTGTGTACGAGGACTTGGTGTTGTGTCTGGTACCTCACCTTGAGCAAATACGAGAGGTCCAACTTGGTAAACTCGACAAAATCTGTGTTAAGCCGAATGAAGCGCAAGTGCAGGTCAAAGAACAGGCCATTGCTCACGCCCACCTGCAAAAGAAAAGCATCATCATCATCATCATCATCAGCCCACCCAATGCTGGGTATAGGCCTTTCCCCACTACGCCATCTTTCGCGGTCTCTCGCCATATTATTATTCGCCTTATACTAAAGTGGATTCCACGCAACGCAGGAGTTTCGCGGAAAAGACACTGGGGTTTAGTAGACCACATTAAAAAATTATAATATTAGGGGTTAAAGTATGAAATTGCCGTTTTATTGCAATAGGTTCTTTGAATTGACATAGAATCTTCATGGTTTGAGGTTTTCGAATGAAACTTTTTTCTAATGGTTTCTATGATGTTCTTTTTTTAAAAAATGTGAAACATTTGAATATCGACTTTCAATTGTTTTTGTTATTCAATTTAGACAAGAAAGATGGATACTGCGAAAATTCGAGTGATTATGAGGCACCCATTTTTCGTATTTTTTTATTTTATTGATTTGACGCAAGTGAGTCAATATTGTGGGTAAAGTAACGTTAAACCATGCCGCTAATTCCTGGGTAGTTTGACTAGGGTCAAACTTCCACTATCTCTCTTAATTCATCGTTATTCACCTGTGTGGGCGGTCTTCCTCGTGGCTCGTTCTTTAAGTCGAAATTTCCATCACGAAAGCGTTTAAACCAAAATCGCACGGTGCGTTCATTAGTAGACCCCTCTCCAAACGCAGCATTCATATTGCGGGCTGTTTCTGCCGCGTTAGTTCCGCGTCGGAACTCGTATTCAAAAATCACTCGAATTTTCGCAGTATCCATCTTTCTTGTCTAAATTGAATAACAAAAACAATTGAAAGTCGATATTCAAATGTTTCACATATTTTTAAAAAAAGAACATCATAGAAACCATTTGAAAAAAGTTTCATTCGAAAACCTCAAACCATGAAGATTCTATGTCAATTCAAAGAACCTATTGCAATAAAACGGCAATTTCATACTTTAACCCCTATTATTTACAAATGAAACGGCATTTTAATGATATAAGGTCGGTACAAAAACATAACCCGTGATAACCCGTAACCCCTACTCTATATAACGCTGCTAGAATAAATAAATTATATTATTTGATTTTTTTTTTGTATTGTTGTCAATAAGTGTGACTGTTATTCGACCTTCATTCAACTTTCATTCGATCTTCTTATGTTTCGTGAAAGAATCCTACCAATATTATAGATGTGAAAGTTTGTGTGTTCACGTTTTGGATGTTTGTTACTCAATCACGGAATAACGGTAGAACGGATTTACATGAAACTTGGCGTTCAGATAGACAAAGACCTGAATTCAGACATAGCATACTTGATATCTCGGCAATGCGTTCCCGTAGGATAGTATTTATTTTAATTTTAAAATTGATGGAGTAGTGCGAGCGAACGTTGTGTTTTAAACATAGATGGCGTTGTGCAAGAATCGTGGCGGATTCTGTGGCGGTACTTACGAAGTTCGCCCGGACAGCTAGTGTTTAATATTATTGAATACTAATGTCTTGAGAGAGCTGAGAAAAGACGCAAGAAGGATGAATTTAATTTAAATTACGACTGTTTGTCAGGGTTGTAAGAGTGGCAAACTCTGGCATACAGGCCCGACCTTATATCATTAAAATGCCGTTTCATTTGTAAATAATAGGGGTTAAAGTATGAAATTGCCGTTTTATTGCAATAGGTTCTTTGAATTGACCCCTCTGGGACACAGCCGTGATTTATTTAATCTATGTTGTAATAACAATAGGCTGCGCTGTTGTTTGCCACTACGTAGAGTCCTTACCTTGCCGAAAGAGTAAGTTCGTGATATCTCGGGTCTGATGCAGGCTCTACCCTTTGTGTTAGCCGGATTGCGGAGCCAGTCATCGAAATACCTGCAATAAAAGTAATTTAAACAGAAATTAAGAACCGCCTTCAACAATGACACACAATAACTCATACACGCAAACAATCCGACTTCATTGAAGTCAACGTCCTTTTTAAACAGTTTCGATATTTTCAGCGGGACGTCGACTTTGAGAGTATTATTTACTTAATTTTTGTTAAAATAATTTTATTTCAATATTTTTAGTTTTCATTGTCTAACTAATCGGTTAAGCCGAACGTGCGATTATCGTGGATAAACATACGGGTCAAACTGGGAACCTACTTTTCTTTTAAGTCGGTTAATACCAAAACCTTCTCCAGAATGTAAGAAATACTAATCATTGGCGGCAATATGGCCGCCAATTGTATCTTTTCTTTTGTCATTGCTGTTTCTGTAACAATTTTTCCGGTATACAATAAAGAATATTCTTATTTTATCTGTCCTGAAAACCGCATCAGCGGTTCAGCGAAACGCGAGATAATCGCGGACAAACATCCATAAACACAAACATACAGGTCAAAATGAGAACGTATTTTCCTATTTCGTAAACTGGATAAAAATCATAACCTTTTTCTTTGTTCTCGTTGTACACAGTTAAAAAAACTACGGATCCCTAAAAAGTAATGTAATGTACTTTTTAGGGATCCGTAGCCAACAAGGAACCCTGATAGTTTCGCCATGTCCGTTTTCTGTCCGTCTGTCTGTCCGCTGCCTCAGAGACGATTAGTGTTAGTAAGCCGAAACTTGACAAAGCCGGCATAGAAAGTCAAACTACCCTCAATGTTTTGACCGCGGTAATGGATATCATTGTTACCAATTCTCTGTAATGTTTGCACGTTAATGAATTCAATATTCCTCAGGGGTCAGTGTACCCACGCCTCAGGCCAAACGGGCTCCAGCTCGAGCCAAGTCTCCCTTCGCAGCAGCCAGCCAAGTCCGGGGAAGAAGTCCGTACGGTGGAGCAGCTCGGGCCGAGATGCGTCTACGAGGTCTGGCTTTCCGTTGTCGTTCCATGCCGATATACACCTGATGAGGAAGGATTATAGCACAAGAAGTCAATGAAATGGAGATTAAAAAAAAACATGCTTAACTTGTACTATAAACCAATGTTGCCATCTTCAAGTGGCTAGCAATGACAGTGCGCTGTAGTTACTAGAATAAGAATATGTATTAACACTAGAATAAGATCACCAACAACTTTATATAAACTTTTATATTTGAAGTAAATGAATTGAATTGAATACCCTACTTTCCTTTTCAATTGGAATCAGAAATCATATTTTATTACCAAAACACACTGTACGTTTGACAGAATGGATAATAATTAATTCATAATTTATTTGCAGCATTAACTCCTGAACTGCCCTCGCGGAACGCAACGTATAGGTGGACCATACTAAGTTGGACACAGATCTGTGTCGCGGCAGACGAGTGGTTAATTAACCTAAATACATACAATATACTCAATTTTTTTCTAACAATTATAATACAATTATTTGGTTGAACTGCCCTCGCGGAACGCAACGTATAGGTGGACCATACTAAGTTGGACACAGATCTGTGTCGCGGCAGACGAGTGGTTAATTAACCTAAATACATACAATATACTCAATTTTTTTCTAACAATTATAATACAATTATTTGGTTAAAAGTAGAAATTATTGATACATACCACAGAGACCCTATGTACTATTTTTGTACTACACGTACAATATGTAATTTATGTATTTTTTGTACTTACTTTGTGTAGTAAGTAAATGTGTGTGTACAGGGAGTATATGTATGTTTGTGTGTGAGCGTGCGTGCGTGCGTGCGTGCGTGCGTGCGTGCGTGGGTGGGTGGGTGTTTGTGAAGGGGTAAGTGTATGATTAAGGTAAAGCAGTTCAGTTCTTTTCAAATCATTGAACTTTTGCCTAAATATACACGTTAACGTCCACCGTATGTGTGCCGGGTCTCACCATAGGCTAGGATCCTTCACTAGCAGCGGATACGTGCCCTGGAAGTACTCGAAGAAGTCCGGCGATATGTCCAGGTCATCTGAGAAACATGATAAATACATGACATTAAATAGACTTCCATACAACCCGACTGCCTCGTTGATCTGGCGGTATCACGTCTGATTACCATGCCGCAGGTCGTGGGTTCGATTCCCACTGGGGGCCGCCGTACATTGCACACATGGCCTCAGTTTCGGTGTATTTCCATGTTTGTGATGTGCTTGCCTGGTTACCATAGCACAGGGCATCCGGTTTTCGGACTAGGACAGACGATTGTGTTGAGTGGAAGTTGTTATTTTTATTTCATTACTAGTTGCCTGGGCAACCATTGTTTTGCCACATTCATTAGCCTACGACCTATTCTCAGAGCTACAAAATATACACAAAAAATTCATAAAAATCGGTGAAGCCGTGAGTTCGTTAACATATACTTTGACACGGGATTTTTGTATATTAGATTTATACAACACAATCAATCACTCCGTGTCCGTGTGGTGCCGGATTAGGAATAGCGTCGCTCTATTTCATTCCGTGGATGTCGTAGAAGGCGACTAAGGAAATCAATTATCAGGAGACGGGCAGCAGCGTCTTCCTGAGACTCCAACCGCATACAGCGATCGCCAATCCGCCTGCCAAGCGTGGCGATTATCTGGTGATTGTTTAGGACTCGGTCTTTCCACAAATTACTTTTTGTATTTGTATTGTATTGTAGTGTTCGAGACACCAAACGTTAGACTAAAGGAAACTCTAATCCTTTCCTTGTGCGATAAGTGGCTTCACTATGGAATTTGGAAAAAAATAAGGGGGTTATTTTTTGGGTCACCCAAAGGGTGAAAAAAATTATTTGAAAACAATAAAAATCTCTTCAATCAACGAATTAATCGAATGCTCAGTGTGTGGCTTCTCCACGGATTCTCGCTTTTTCGCATCCAATTTTATTGGGTCGGTTAATAATTCGCAGCAAAACAATAGGCACCTTTTCTTTTGTAGCCGTTGTCTCCGCAATGTTCTGATGTACAATAAAGAATATTCGTCAGAAAATTGCAGAGTCAACGGTTACAAAATAAAAGGTGACTACTTTCATTCCTGCGAATTATTAACCAGCCAATATAACATAACATAAGCCGCCTATACAAGCATACACGTCCCACTGTAGGGCACAGGCCTTCTCTCAGGGAGAGAGTATGGGCTTAATCACCACGCGTGCCCACCGCGGATTGGCGATTTCAAGCGCCGAGGTATGTGAATAGCTCAGACACTCAGGTTTCCTCACGATGTTTCCCTTCACAGTTAGCGAGTGGTATTGCTACTATAACTTCACAAATGTACATAACTTAAAAGTCATAGGTACACGCCCGCACTGGGAATCGAACCTGGGTATCCCGCTTCCGAGTCCAATGTTCTACCCACAAGGCTACCACCAGCCAATAATTCGCAGCAATAACAGTACATATTTGAGAAAAGATGGTCAGAGTGGAGCATTTTTTTCCCGCTGCCATTTTCTCCACTACAAATACGGCCCCAAAGCAGCGGCTAACAATGTACATCGACATTCAACAAACAGAATGTAAATTCTTTACTTTGAAATAAATATCGGATTTCCGATATGGGGAAAAACATCCTCTGTATGGCGCCTATCATATTCAATCAAATAATAGGGGTTAAAGTATGAAATTGCCGTTTTATTGCAATAGGTTCTTTGAATTGACATAGAATCTTCATGATTTGAGGTTTTCGAATGAAACTTTTTTCAAATGGTTTCTATGATGTTCTTTTTTTCAAAAATGTGAAACATTTGAATATCGAATATTGAATATCAACAAGGCAACACAAGTTTCAACACGCGTTTCTTTCTGCAGATCAGTCAAATCATGAGGCAAATCATTAAACCATGCCGCTAATTCCTGGGTAGTTTGACTAGGGTCGGCTTCCACTATCTCTCTTAATTCATCGTTATTCACCTGTGTGGGCGGTCTTCCTCGTGGCTCGTTCTTTAAGTCGAAATTTCCATCACGAAAGCGTTTAAACCAAAATCGCACGGTGCGTTCATTAGTAGACCCCTCTCCAAACGCAGCATTGATATTGCGGGCTGTTTCTGCCGCGTTAGTTCCGCGTCGGAACTTGTATTCAAAAATCACTCGAATTTTCGCAGTATCCATCTTTCTTGTCTAAATTGAATAACAAATACAATTGAAAGTCGATATTCAAATGTTTCACATTTTTTAAAAAAAGAACATCATAGAAACCATTTGAAAAAAGTTTCATTCGAAAACCTCAAACCATGAAGATTCTATGTCAATTCAAAGAACCTATTGCAATAAAACGGCAATTTCATACTTTAACCCCTAATACCAACATGCTATAAACAATTAAATACTTCCCTATATAAAAATAGACTTAAAACGTTATGAATTGACAAATGTTATTATAGTGTAAATTACTTTCTCAATTATTCTAATTCTATTGACCACTGTTATTTATTATTAAAATATATTAATGATGTCATTTATAAAAGACATTCTCAATGACAAATTCCAATTATATTTAACATAACATAACATAAACTCACGCCTGTATCCCAGAGGGGTAGGCAGAGACCAGGGACTGCCACTTGCTACGATCCTGACAGATCACTTTCGCTTCCTCAACATTATTGTTACATAGTTGTTGCATGCACGCACGCCGGTTTCGGGTAATTTTTATCTTGCCCTTTGCTAATACATCCCCTATTTGGTCGAAATCTGTCCGTCTGGGTCGTCCCTTACCGGCCCTTCCATCCACATTCGCTCGATATATTAGTTTTGTCAATCTTTCTTCCTTCATCCTCTCCACATGTCCAAACCAACGCAACATTCCTTTCTCAATTCTAGTCACTATATATTTACCACTGTTATAATTAAAATATTCTTGATGTAATTTATGAACCGTGCGGATTTTTATTTAAGTGTTAATATTTAAATTTTTAACCGACTTAAAAAAAGGAAGAGGTTATCAATTCGACGCGCATATATATTTTTTTGGCTATGTTCCTCCACAACTCCGTCAAATCTTAACCGATTTAGACATTTTTTTTTTTTTTCGAATAGATATAACGTCCTTTTGGTCCCATTTTAATTTGGTGAAGATCTGATGACGACTTTCAGACACGGAGAACGGAACTCTTCAATGGACAGCAGTAAATAAGGACTAATGCCACCCATCCTTTAGTAATATCCGTATGTTTCATAAAATAGCGCGAAAGTAGTCCCAAGGTAATTTGGTGAAGTTCTGGTGAGGACTTTCGGAGATGGAAATTGAGAACGTCAAATTTTAATGCAACGAATAAAGTACAGTAAATTATGGTTATAAGGGTCTTGTTCAGTTTTCTCCTGCAACCCCACTAAAAATTGAAAAATAAAAATAAAAAATAAAAACCGATTTCTAACTTTTTAGTGCTGGAGGCTTACCACAAGCACTATTAGAAGTTATTTTTAAGCCTTATAAAAAACTGCCCTGCTTGATGGTACCATGAGCCATACAATCGCAGCGCTGTTAGCTATAAGACGTTCACCGTCTAATCAACGCTGCTACCGTACTATAAGGTCAGTTTCGCGCGCTCGCAGCGCTGCTGAACTGTCATTCTTAGCAGTTATTTATACGTTACTCTTGAGCAGCTTTTAAAACCCTGCTAAGCGAATTATTGTTTAATTAACGTATTAAAATGAGTGATGAAGAAATTTTATGGTTTTGGAGGATGATACGCGTTTTTCGCAATAGGGAGGAAAAAGCGTGGCGTAAAATTATACGACTGCAGATTAATCCATTCGAAGTTTACGACGAATTGTATTATGTTCGGAGGTATCGACTTTCTAAGGTTTTAGTGGTAAATCTGTGCGAAGACATTAGAGCTTTGTTACCGGTGCCAACGAAATCCACAGATTTATCCGTGGAGACGAAGATGAGTTCTATTCCTCTATGTATTTTGTGGACAGAAAATAAAGAAATATGTTATCTTATCTTATTTTATTCATAATAAAAAATAAGATATATTTCATCATAATTCAGTCAGCCCAACTCTGCCCATTGCTGGGTATTTGATCCTATATCAAGTCATAGAAACTTCTTATTGGCTCGAACTTTAGTCGCATTGCAAATATTTGTTTTAGGGACATATTAAAACCTTTTCATCATCATCATCATCAGCCTTATGACGCCCACTGCAAGACATATGCCTCCACGCTTAGCAGGCGGGTCGGCGATAGCAGTATGAGGTTGGAATCTCAGGAAGACGCTGCTGCCCGCCTCTTGATAATTTATAACCTCGTAACTCTTTAGGATTGCTGAAAGTAGTCTGAACCGACACCGCGACACCACTTCATTTCCTTCAAAATCGTAGTTTAGCAAAAACCTTTTTTATCAATTCAAAAACTTCTTCAAACATATTTTGACGTAAACAAAAACAACTTTCGAGACACGTTAAAAAACGTAATTTTTAAGTACTTAAGAAAAATTTTTTTTTTGCGCGGCCATTTATTTTATTTTTCCATAACTTGTTTTGAACTTTTATCCGCACAGTGAGCAGTGCTGCTACAAATGTTTTTTTATTACATTTTTCACAGTCAAAATGTTTTATTTTTATTTCGTAATAAAAACGGTATTTACCGGCAAATTATCATATTTGGTTTTCGAACGCACGCAACATTTAAGGCAAACAGGCCAGAGACAACCTTTTTTTTTTAGCAGGTTATTGCAGGCCTACTTACTTGGGCTATAGCAGCAGTTTATTTTGAACATTGAAAATAAACTGCCCTGCTTTTGTCCTGCTAACTTCGAGATTGTGGTAAGCCTCCTGTAGTGTTTCGAAGTCGGTTTTTATTTCTTTTTTATTATAATAAAACATAAACATAAACATTTACATACAGGCACATACATTGCTTCTGGCCCCACACTAGGATACCCTGTGTCGTGGGAACCAGAAACAACGACATCACAAACATGTAAACATCCAAGACCTGGGGGTATTTTTTTTGTCCCCAGCCGGGATTCGAACCCGGGACCTCTCGCATGGTATGCAGGTGCACTACCGCTGCGCCACGAGGTCGTCGACGCAATATGATGCATAATGCAAGTTATATCAAAGTTAGTTTTTTCATGTGCAACAGAAACCGTGTCCAGACTTGCCGCCACTCGAATTTGAAGCCTGGTAACAGTAGAACATGTTGATCCGAATTCACTCTATTTCTTATCCAGAATGCGTGCTTATGTATCTTGCTTGACTAACACATTAATAAATCATAATCTGATTGAGCGGGCACCTTTTCTACTGTAAGCGTTCTCTCTGCCACTTTCCGATGTACATTAACGAATGATTGTATTGGATTAACATATAGTACTTAATAATTATTGTACACTTTCCTCCCTTGTTTATAATGTTCGTATCACCACATCGAGGGTTGGCTGGAATAAGCTTGGCGAGTACACTTTTTAATTTTTCTGTAAATGTTTTGTTTGTGATTTTATATGTGCAATAAAGCATAAAGTAAAGTAAAGTAAAGTACTATTCTTGCCTTCGACGATGATGACGGCCTCGTACCGCAGATCGTTGAGCACGTGCCGCAGAGCGAACCGGAAGTGGCGCGCGATCTTGTAGTATCCGCGGAACTTGGCCGCCGGCTTCGGCAGCTCGATCTCGGACTGGTCGGGCTGCCGCACCACCGAGATCGTCGGGTCGGCGTCCGCGTACGATCTGATCACGCGGTACGTCTCGTTGTGGCCGCAGTCCTGAGGGATTGGTCGGATCAAATTATCCCAGTTCGGGACGAGGACGCGTGATCGTGTTGGGTAGTAGGGCACAGGCCTTCTCTCAGAGAGAGAGAGAGAGAGAGAGAGAGTATGGATAACCACTCGTCTGCTGCGACACAGATCTGTGTCCAACTTAGTATGGGCCACCTATACGTTCCATTCCGCGAGGGCAGTTCAGGGTTAATCACGACGCGTGCCCGCCGCGGATTGGCGGTATCAAGCGCAGAGGTATGTAAATAGCTCACACACTCAGGTTTCCTCACAATGTTTTCCTTCGCAGGGAGCGAGTGGTATTGCTACTATAACTTCACAAATGTACGTAACTTAGAAAACGAAGTCATATAATAGGTACATGCCCGCACTGGGAATCGCACCTGGGTCTCCCGCTTCCGAGTAAAATGTTCTACCCATTAGGATAATACGGATATAGCGGTGGTAGCCTAGTGGGTAGAACATTGGACTCGGAAGCGGGAGACACAGGTTCGATTCCCAGTGCGGGCATGTACCTATGACTTTTCTTTCCAAGTTATGTACATTTGTGAAGTTATAGTAGCAATACGACTCGCTAACGGTGAAGTAAAACATCGTGAGGAAACCTGGGTGTCTGAGCTATTCACATACCGCAGCGCTTGAAATCGCCAATCCGCGGTGGGCACGTGTGGTGATTAAGCCCACACACTCTCTCTGAGAGAAGGCCTGTGCGCTGCAGTGTCTACAGTGGGACGTATATAGGCTGCTTATATGGCTTCCACCGCTCTTTTGTATTGTGTGGAAGTTATTTATTATTTTATTTATTTATGGAGGTATGTATTTCTGTCCTCGCCTGTGTTTTGTTTGTTTACTTCTTTATCCGAGAGCGGTGGTAAAGGAGCCCGCCTCACATTCGGGAGGTCGTGAGTTCGAATCCCGGCACGTGCCAGCGACTTTGCTTTCTAAGTGACGTACATTTCTAAAATTGTAGTTGCAATACTCGTTCACGATGAAGGAAAATATCGTGGGGAAACCTGAGTGTCTGAAGTGTTCACATACCTCAGAGCTTGAAATAGCCAATCCGCGATGGCTGTGGCGATGGTCTCGCATGGTAATTACCAACACTTAATTACTTAATTAAGTCCACACTCCCTCTCTGAGAGAAGGCCTGTGCCATGCATTAGGACGTAGGTATATAGGTTGCATAAAAAATAAAAAACTTTTTTTCTATATCTAAATCTCTCTATCTTCTTCTTACTAAACTAAAGATCATAAACCGAGATAGTTTGATATAGTTCATTTGCACAAGTGTTGCTATAATCAGGCTAGTGCTGTTGTTAAAAATACGGCTTTTGCCATGTATGTACCATACTGCGGGGAGGGGTGTGGCTACTGCAGGTGAAGTCTCTTGACTTCTACAGACTAGAACTGGTGAGGGAGCAGATGAGAAACTTGGATTGACGAAACTTACAAGAGAAACGTTTGTGTGTTTTCTGAAGTCTTAAAGTGGAAGTCTTTAACAGTTTCAAATACGTTGGAACTGGTGTAGAGCTTGAAACTAACAGGAAGTAAAGTACCTACGAACGGACAAGAGAATAGAATTGTGAATCAGAAAGAGCCACGAAGATTAGTGGCATAGTCTCAGTGGCGCCCTCTATATTTTTTTCAATATCGTGGAGCACGATGAAACCTAGCTAGATCGATAGAGGACAAAAAAGTAAACAAGAAATTATTAAAGTCACCATGTCCTAAAGTGGCACGTTTAGGAGTTATTGAGCTTTGAAGTTTGTATGGAATTTCCACTAACTGAGTTTCATCACTGAATTTGTCACTTGATATGAGTTTTCTCGGGGATTCAAACCTACTTTGATGTTTTTTAAAGTCTGGGTAGCTATGTCTAGTAGGTACCTACCTACTTATATACGTATATACATGAAATTATAGTATTATTCATGCATCCAATTCGTTCAATTCGATTAAAATTCAAAACATGTCAATATAAAACCTACAGTTTCATTAATATAGATAGGTTTAGGTGGTAGGTAGGTACCTATAAATAATGTAGATAGGTACATATCGCTAGAAACTTAAACCGCTGCTGTGTGTAAAACCATGTTCAACCATGTTTTTAACATAAATACCATTTCCTGAGGTAGCGTAGTAGGTAGGCAATATCCAATAATTAGGTAGGTACCTTCATCTTTAGTTGGGCAAAGAAAGAACCTACGGACCTACCCACTGAGGTACCTATCTATTACAAACTTCTTTGAGATTAATCTTTTTGGTGAGTGGGTAAACTACTGAAGTGACGTTGTCAACATTGATTTATATTTGGAAAGTAAGTACCTCATTTGTTTCGTTTTCTTTTCATTTTCCAAAATTCAATCAAAGCATTTTGTTGACTAAGTAATTGGTTTATTGTTTGAAAAATGGCAGATTTATCTCGACAATGTTTTTTTTGTAATCGAAGTCTCGTAAGTGGACCTCGCTACGCTCGGGTGCCTTAATATACGGTATCTATAATAAACTGGGTGTTTTTTCTACGACATATTTAGCAATTTAGTCAAGAATCGGCAACGAGTCACAGGTGCCAAGCATATAGTCCAGTATTTAGTGAAAAATTATTCAAAAGTTAAGTTTATAAAAATCTCATACAAACTTCAAAGCTCAATAACTCCTAAACGTGCCACTTTAGGACATGGTGACCTTAATAATTTCTTGTTTACTTTTTTGTCCTCTATCGATCTAGCTAGGTTTCATCATGCTCCACGATATTGAAAAAAATATAGAGGGCGCCACTATGAACTATGCCAGGCCCCATACAAAAATCTTCGTAGCTCTTTGTTGCTGACAAAGTATTATGCAGCTACAAAAAGGCTTCATAGAGAAAAACTCAAAAGAAAGTTTCCTTGTCAAACGTCAAGTGCTGTCAACGTGACAACTGTATTTTCATGAAAAAGATAAGATTTTTACAACTCGACATTGGCAGAATCCTTAGGGTAGCAATAATTAAGAATTGAATTGAAGATTCGCCAATTTTTACAACTTAGCAAACCACATAGATTAGTCGATATTGATTATCGATATCGACTACGTCACTATTTTATTTTGTCTAAGCCTGGTAACCCTTTTTTTGTCTATTAGTTATTAAACTAGTCTCTGGGTTTATGGTTTTTACATAAACATAACATAAACTCACGCCTGTATCCCTGAGGGGTAGGCAGAGACCAGGGACTGCCACTTGCTACGATCCTGACAGATCACTTTCGCTTCCTCAACATTCATTAGTCGTTGCATGCACGCACGCCGGTTTCGGGTACTTAGTTTCGGGTTTTTAGTTTATAATATAAGGTAGGGCGAGTGGGAAGTTAGAAAATAATATTAAAAAATACTTTAAATAAACAAAGAGACTTTAGCAAAAATGTTTGAAACATAAGTGAAATAAATCCCCTGGTCTTAGGAATACAGGCGTGAGTTTGGGTATGTCATCATCATCTACCCATTATGTCCCCACCGAGGGGCACGGGTCTCTTCCCTGAGGAAGGTATAGGCCATACTCCACCACGGGGGCCAAGTCCGGATTGGTGGAGGCTTGTAGACTAGTGGCTCGTCTTCTGTCAGAAGTTGTCAAGCCGCCCTAAGGCCTCTGACTTGGCTTAACGACTGCCATCTATCGACGGCAGCCGGCACCAACAGCTTAACGTGCCTTGCGAAGCACGGAACCGCTCGGAAAAATGCCACTAGCGTTAGGCATAGACGGCGACCCATCCATGCACTGAACGTGCCCTGTGTTGCTTAACCTTCGTGATCGTTTAAGATCACTCAGGCAGCCGGGGCTACGAGCGATTCACTCCAATAAATTGTTGTTTGGGTATGTAAAAGCATGCATTTATAGATGGATTTACTGACCAGGACAAGTGCTTGTATTGTGTGGAAGTTAGTATTATCATTATCAGTCCCTAGAATTATGACGTTTACGACGGCAATTAGCATGGAATTGTTCAGCTAGACGTCAGAACTCCGACAGGATTTGTTGCGCTTAATTAGGCATTACATCCAATCTCATGAAGCTAATCGTTCTCCAAGGCTTAACTGTACAAAACCTACATGTTGCTAAAAACGCCCCAATATTACGTGCACCAAATCCTGGACCAAATCGTGAGGAGACCCGCGGCTTGGTTGGCTCCGCAGGTATTGACTTGTCTTTCCTGTGGGCTCGTCCGACTAAGCTGTCAGGATGGTATAGGTGCTGGGCAAGCCTACTCCATGTAAAATGCAATGTCCCGGGCACTGCAGCGTCCGAGTGGTATCTAGTGTGAGTGAAGGTGCCACTGGACGCTGTATAAATCAACTCATTACGTAGATGCAAAAGGCCTAAGTTTTTTTTTTATCCTGAATAATTCCAACCGTCTAACCGTGAAACTCCATACTAAATATCGCGATTCCGAAAGGACTTGGTGCGCAATTTAGGCCCCTGCCCAGGACTTATTGAAATTAAGTCACTGGTATTCAATGCCGCATCGCGCAATTGTTAACCGAACAAAACAGAAAACACTTCAATACGGCGGCCAATCTATTCCACATGCATAATTCATACACTCTTATATTTCAACACCCTCTGGAAGCCGCACGCATTGTTCATCGTATATCTATTGTTTCAATA
Source organism: Yponomeuta malinellus (assembly GCA_947308005.1). Taxonomy (NCBI): domain Eukaryota; kingdom Metazoa; phylum Arthropoda; class Insecta; order Lepidoptera; family Yponomeutidae; genus Yponomeuta; species Yponomeuta malinellus. The sequence goes on along the minus strand of OX371021.1, from coordinate 3,020,782 downwards.
AAATAAACATAACTATGCTCAGTTATGCTTTTGTTTCTCACATTGAGTGACCGCAATAGTGGACCGTTACCGTGTATCGACAGGCTATAGGTAATGGTACTATTCATCTTTACTTATGACGGTGGACGGTTTTACGTTGGATGACAGCGGTGACTGCGCGATTTTTTATTCATGCAACGGCCGGTAAAGTAAATGAAAGTAGATAACGGCTCACTCGGCTCCCCTTCCCTTTTAAGTACGCCAATGCACCGTGGTACTAGGAAAATTACTTACTAAAAAGTTAAAAATGTGTGTGTGTGTGTGTGTGTGTGTGTGTTTGTGTGTGTGTGTTTGTGTGTGTGTGTGTGTGTGTGTGTGTGTGTGTGTGTGTGTGTGTGTGTGTGTGTGTGTGTGTGTGTGTGTATTTATGACGTACATACTTGCCTGACTGTGATGGGGAAGCGCTCCCTGTCGGGCCGAAACTTTACTTGACGGTCAAGGCACCGGCTGACGGTGGACCGGTTGTTGCATAAAACCACAAACATGGGCAGCACGCTGCCCCCTTGCCGGGCAGCGCTGGCTCCTGTGTGTGTGCGTATGTGTGTGTGTGTGTGTGTGTGTGTGTGTGTGTGTGTGTGTATGTGTTTGACGCACGGACCTGGCTGACTATGATGGGGAAGCGCTCCTTGTCGGGCCGAAACTTGACTAGGCTGTCGAGGCACCGGCTGACGGTGGGCCGGTTGCACGACATCACCAACACTGGCAGCACGGTGCCCCCCTCTCCGGGCGGCGCTGGCTCCTGTGGCGGCCCTGGAACGAAACGATCCTTATGATACTTGCTTTTATATTCAACAATAATGATAATAAAAATTTATTACAGAAAGTTTAACAATTTACTTATCCTATTCAAGCATTTGACGAAAATGTAATTAATAATAATAATATTTTTGGATTATGTTACATTATTTTTTGTATATTATAAAAAATTACACTAACCAAAAAGGCACAACATATTAACTTGTTCTTGTAACGCCTTATGAAGCGTTCCTAGAACGACATAACCTTGAAAATATATGGTTTTAAGGTAAGTGCCTCGGTTATTAAGGTTGCAACAGCACGCACCATTGCTAGTACTTGCGTTTATCAATATTTGAGATATTTCATAAAGTACAAATGTGTTTTCTAGTATGGCATACAGTCATAAATATTTTCATGTCTCTAACCCTAGAAAAAGTTTCAAATTCAATGAAAAAAGTAAATCTAATCATTTTTTTATTACCACGATTTGTTTCGCTTCTCTTGAAACCTGTTAATGATAAAACAATGCTGATAAAACATTTTTCTACGGAGTTTTTCTATGTTTTCTACGTCATAAAAACAATATCACTCCAATCTGTAAGTTGCAAAGTAACAGATTGCTGTCGGAAGCCGGGTGTAAGTGCCGAAATATCTGGTTATAACTTTATAACTAACTCTCACTATACATGCTTATATTAGTATTGTCCTTCGTTCAGTTAAGGACAGATCCTGGTTATGGTAGATTCTGGCTATGGCAGATTCTGGTTATGGCAGATTCTGGTAATGGCAGATTCTGGTTATGGCAGATTATTTTTGAGGCAGTTTCGTGTTAGGGCAGAGAAGGATAGTCATGTTCACAATTTAATTTTTGATTCCGCTTTTGGAAGACTTTTTAGGAAGGGTAAAAAACCGGCCAAGTGCAGGTTGGAATCGCGCACGAAGGGTTCCGTAACATTATCTATAAAAACGGCAAAGTTAGTTTATTTTTTTATTTTGTTTCTAGGGTTCCGTACCCAAAGGGTAAAAATGTGACCCTATTACTGAGACTTCGCTGTTGTCCGTCACGTTGTAAGTAATTTCTCTCGGATTACATTTTTCAATCCATTATCTAAATAATCCGAGCGTCTGCACAGAAACTTGAGCTCATATACATTGAGTATGATATTTCAGTGAAACACACATGCGGGGCGTACCATCGTGATAGCAAGGACAAAAATGCGATTAAGTGTAATGGGTGGTATGGTTTTTATTATGGAGATAATGAAAGCAATATACACCGTATTACGTGTGCCTGTAAACTAACATTTTTAGGGTTCCGTACCTCAGAGGAAAAATATTTTTTTTTTTAATTTATTTAACTCAATAAAACAAGAAAAACCACAATTTCATTAGTTTGCCAAACTGCCAATGGAACTCTCTTAGGACCACCACGTGGTCTGGCCGTCTTTCAAGTCTCTATTTCTCAGGAACGGAGAAGAGTAGGATAGAAGAAGATTTAATTAAAACTAGTTTAGTTTAAGTCGTCTTGTTTTGTAAGCTTGTTTACATTTTCCTGATCTTACGTGTATAGTTTGACTATGGTTTCACTGTACTTTTTGGCATTTAGAATCTAATACAGGAAGGATCATTATATTAATTTGACCACGAGGAACGAATTTTCCACGTGGTCAAATCAGTTTGACAAAATAGTTTGACTACGTGGAAGAACTCGAGAAACCAGGGTAAAGTACATGACACCCTGAAGGAGTAGAAATTCAAGTTTGTATGTTAGTGGAAAGAAAAGATCAAGTCACATCATTGTTTAAACTAGCAAAATCACTAGTTAGTCCGACCTGAGATTTCTGCACACTAGCCTCGTAGTTGGACCATTGCATGTATCTGAATGATGAAATGCTGAGGCATGTAAACACCTCAGACACTCAGGTTTCCTCAATCCAAACCTTTATTTGGCCTTTTACCAGGCCAGTGGTCAGATGGTTGCCTCAACAAGCATGTTTTGCATAGTTTCTGGCGACTGAGCGCACACGTTTTGCATTGTCAGAAGGTTTTGTTGAATGCAGCCGGTCGCGCCCCACCGCTCCCGGAGTATAACTGCCTACCACCGTTGCGTAACCAAAAGCTGTAACCTCATTTGTGTAATTTCTGTGCTCGTTCGTATTCGTGTTTTATTATATCTATTTCTATGTGTCCACAAGACTCTCATTGATCTCTACAGGCTCAAACAGGCCTAGCTCCCGTATAGCGCATAAAGATCTTTCTCCTCTGTTCAATCTCTTCCACAACAGAGGCAAGTTCAAGCAGTCATGAATTTCTATTAGTAGTTGTAAATCAGGCAGTTACAGAGGAGCATCACAAGATTTTATTCATGTTCAAAAGTTTCATTCACAATAAAAACAAACGGTCTTTTTTATAAAAACAGGATTCCTCTAAAACACACCTGAGAGGCAGTTTAAATAGTCTGTGGTTATGTTTTTCCCTTTACCATAGACTATTTAATCTGCATCTGAGCGGAGTTTTAAGAAATCGTGTTTTTATAAATGATAACGGTCTTATTTATAAATTATAAAAAACACGATTCCTTAAAACGCCAATTAAAATAGTGTGTGGTGGAGATTTAACAAGAAAAAGTCGTAACCACAGATTAAATAAACTGACTCTTAGCAGTGCTTTAGAGGAATCAGTTTTTTACAAATAAGGCCCTAAGACTGTAAATGTTTACTTTAAAATGTCATTGTTAGTTTCGCAATTCAAAGATTACGTGGAGAAGCTAACAAAGAAACTCCACATTTATACTTATCAATACACTTTTTAACTTAGTAAAAGCAAATAATTAACAGACTTGACTTAAGGGGATCCAGAGGCCTTACTAACGCCACCAATGAAAAAAAAAACATAACTTCTTTTACAGATCGTGCAAAAAGTGTCCGAACAATCTGTCAATCATGTTAACAGTGATTTTTAAGACCCACGACAAAAAACTAGGTTAACTTAGGACCACGGACCTGGGACTAATGATTAATGCCAAAAATGGCCACTACATCTATGGTCCTGTTTTATTTATTCGTTTTGTCTGTTGTGTATTTTGTTTTCTTTCTGTTGTTGTGCATTTTATGTTACTTATGTGCTTATTTTGTTTTTGTGATGTATCTTGTTGGTATAATAAATGTCTTTCTTCTTCTTCTTTTCTTCTTCTTCTTCTTTTGGCGTTAATGTTATCTAGTCCTAGATTTTTTGCCCTAGGTTCGCGGCTGTGGGTCCTAAAAATCACAATTAAAAAGATTGAGCGTTAATGTTATCCAGTCCCAGGTTTTTTGCCCTAGGTTCACGGCTGTGGGTCCTAAAAATCACAATTAAAAAGATTGAGCGTTAATGTTATCCAGTCCCAGGTTTTTTGCCCTAGGTTCACGGCTGTGGGTCCTAAAAATCACTATTAAAAAGATTGAGCGTTAATGTTATCCAGTCCCAGGTTTTTTGCCCTAGGTTCACGGCTGTGGGTCCTAAAAATCACTATTAAAAAGATTGAGCGTCAATGTTATCCAGTCCCAGGTTTTTTGCCCTAGGTTCACGGCTGTGGGTCCTAAAAATCACTATTAAAAAGATTGAGCGTTAATGTTATCCAGTCCCAGGTTTTTTGCCCTAGGTTCACGGCTGTGGGTCCTAAAAATCACTATTAAAAAGATTGAACGTTAATGTTATCCAGTCCCAGGTTTTTTGCCCTAGGTTCACGGCTGTAGGTCCTAAAAATCACTATTAAAAAGATTGAACGTTAATGTTATCTAGTCCTAGATTTTTTGCCCTAGGTGCACGGCTGTGGGTTCTAAAAATCACTATTAAAAAGATTGAGAGATTGTACAGACATTTTTTGCAAATTCGATCTGTAAAAAAAGATGTCTTTTTTCTTCGCTGGCGCTAGTGTTACTCCCTGGAGCCCCTTAATTATTAGGCTCCTTGCATTATTTCGTTGTACGAGGTACACACAGTTTCCAGTTCACAGTACCAACATTCTGTGCACTACTTTTCTCTATTACATAATAAACTATAAAAAAAAACCCTTTATTCAAACCATAAATCAGTTACGTAACAATTAATAATTCAAACTTGATGAATTTTAATTCAACTATTGAAGATATCATCCCACATTTTCCTTGATTTAACAACTTTTCTTTTCCCATCTCGAGGAATACTAGTCCGTTACCTTTTTTTGAGCATCTGTTGCTATCCGTTCTACATAGTATTGTCCCGTCCATCTTTCTATATTGCATATTAAAAAATAGTGACTTCCAACAAGCAGGCGTAAAGTATAAACTAGAATTATCTTTAAATACTTATGAAGTTAGAGAGTACAGTTCCAGTGAAAGCCACTGCCCATAACAGCCCATCGGCCGACTGGCGCCAGGCTTTTTATGACCTTGTATTGTTATCACTTTAAGGTAAAGTATTCATTTTACATTGTATTGTTGCACCCGCACATCGCCATTTTAATGTAGATAAACATATATTCTGTGAGATAAACCTCTATACCTCTCGCTAAGGGAACGGAAAACATCATGAGGAAATGCGAGTGTCTATAGTGTTCATATAACTCATCTTTTAGAGATCAATTAATCAATCAAATCAATCAAGCAATTTATTCAGATTTTCATTAGCTTAAATTCAATTACATTTACAATTACAGTTCATTTCACATTGAAACATGTTTATAATAGTAATGAATATAATAAATTTTATGTTGTCTCACACATTTATGTCTGTTTGCCATTGGCATAGACCACACCCAACCTCTTCCACTCCCATCTATCTGGTGTCAACCTTGTCCAGGTACCTCCTTCTTTTGGCGATACAATGGTCCAACCATGAGGCTGCAAGGTCTCAGGTCTTAGAAGTAGTACTAACAACAATAATAATAAATAATAATAACATCCACACAACCAGTTTTTCCACCTTGGATTTTTATAAAGGGATAGCTCATCATAAGTAAAATGTGTCGCCAGATTTAACAAATATGGATTTAAAAAAAAAACCAAATTCTGTTAAATTATTCCATTTAAAAATCTCAGACTGAAGAAAAACTAGTTTAAATTAAATACGAACTATATTTATAAATAGTAGTTCCTATTAATTATATTATGTTACATATTTATTAAAATAAATTAATTACGTAAATTCTGTATGTGTTGTGTTGTTGAAAGGGCTTAAAGTCCTTTCAACAACACAACACACACAGCTCAAAGTCAGGCGGGGCATAGAATGCCAGCTAAAAAGAAAACATCAACTTACGAGTGTGCCTGGGGGTTCCATAGTAATAGAGTAATCATAGAATATTATGAAATTCCAGAACAAAAGGGGGATTGAGGGGGATCGAAAATGTGTTGCCAGATTCTACATTGAAAAACTGCTTAATACCACTAAATAAAATAAAAAACGCAACATAATAAAAAAATCCCACCAGAACCCTTGAAAAAGCATCAGCTCTGGTGGGAAAACCTCCAAGGTGGCAACACTGCACACAGCACAATCACTTGTCCTGGTGCCAAACTAGGATCCCCTATGTTCTATGCAATAACGCATTCAGGATGCTGATGGGGTTGCATGTTCAATATAATAATGCATCCAGATGCTGCCATCAGCGGCCCCGATTGTGCAGTGCATCGGGGATGTTCGTCGAGGCACGAGTAGGTTGCTTCTACACAACCGTGCACAAACGGTGTGCATCCTTAGTGCACAGTCTGGGCCAGCGGCAATGGCATCCTGAACGTGTTTGCGAGCAGGTTCAATTTGCAGTATATGAACCACTGCTCAATGGTGCATATACTGCACAATATAAATATGTGATGTCTGCCTGTAGTTTAAGAATATTTATTTCATTTACTAACACTACTGTATTGTCTCTTTTAGTTTTATAATTTTTATAATTACAATTTTTATAAATATAACCAACAATGGTTGAAATAAATGATTTAATAATAATATGCTATGGGAACCAGGTAAGGATATCACAAACATGGAAATACACCCAGACTGAGGCCATTTATACAAATGTACGGCTACCACCACAAATACCATTTCAATCAATCAGCCCGTACTTGCCCACTGCTGGACATAGGCCTCTCCCAAGGTACGCCACTTCCTTCTGTCCTCGGCCATCCTCATCCAGCCACTGCCAGCAATAAACAAAATTAAATACCTTTATTCTCAACAATCGCATTGGGATCCTCTCGCACGTCTTCCATCAACTCCTTCTTAGCTCTGTCCAGCACAGTGCCACTTTCAGCCAACCGCTGTTCTAACCTCTGTTGCAAATTGTCCAATCGTTTCTCTAAATCTCGGATATTCTTCGTCGGGCCCATCTTAGGAATCAGCAGGACAGATGCCGCAATCCATAGGAGGATTAGGAGACCGCCAACGGCAACAGTTTTCTTCAAATTCAGTCTTTTGAACACCATGGTGTGGCACAGGAGACACCCGCGTTCCAACGAAGTAGTCAAGTCACCACGTCATAAGACAGCTTTCACGACGTTCTGATGACTTCGGCGTATGTGTAAATAGTGTCCGCACAATGGTTTTCAGTGTAAACAATAAACATCGCCGCTGCACCAATGTACAACCGTCAGTGGACGGCGAGATATGTAAGCGATTTCTTTTCTTTTGAGTTTCTAAGGATTTATTTCGCGAGATTTACTCACTGAAATGTCTTAGTCGGGCGAGCGCGTTACGTGGACTGTGTTGTTTTATTGGATAATCGGTTCTTAGGTTGTCAAATAGCCTAATTTCCACGGAATAAACACCGCCGCACCGTAAAACAAATGAATTTTTGACAGGCAGGGCAGGACGACGTTGACAGTTATAGTTTTTTAGTTATGGCACGCCATGATTGCCTCATACAGCCAAGCCAAAAAAACGTCGATTTCATTTTTTATAATACGTACAACGCAATTTGAATCGGTTATTTACCAAAGGAATTTTTGAATTTAAAAGTCAAGTAGGTACCTACCCCTAATTTTACAGGAGTGAGAAAACTTTATTTGGCAAGTGTATTAAATTCTAAAACTTTATTTGGAAAGTAAGCAGATAAATATACAGTTTTGAATTATTTATAATTCAGTGGCTTAACTTATTCCTTTTGTAAATAAAGTTTGAAGGAAAAATAAAAACGTATGTTTAAAATTTTTATTAACATGTGGGCCAATTTTCTATTATATTTTCCTAGTATCCTTTATGTTCAGCCGGAATGTATTGCATGGTTTTCTTGAGGTCTTCTATTTTCTTAGTTTTTTTATGGCCAACACAGGCCCATCATAAGCTTTTTTTATTGGAAGTAACAGTCCGCACAAATATTTTTGGGGGTAACGTGAACATAGTCACATATCGTTTGCACACCGCTTACGGTCTTTACAGTGATTGATGTGTGAGTAGGTAATTGACTACTTTAGTAATAATTTACTACGCATCACATCACGTCAATTACTCACACATACACTGTAAAGACAGTAAGCGATGTGCAAACGATCTGACTATGTTCACGTTACCGCCAAAAAGATTTGTGCGGACTATACCACTCTTTAAGTTTTATTTTTCCTCAAATCAAATAATATGTTCTAACGACATTCCCAATGAAGGGTCTTGTTATTACATAGCCTTTCATGTTTGAGGAGTACCCAAACTCCATAAAGTTAGATACAATGTTTGTCAGAATGGGGAATCCTGTTTGATTGACTCTCCAAAGAGATACCATCCCGCTTATAAAATTTGCCCCACCAGACTATAAAATCCAGAACGTCATCGGTGTAAATCATTGATAGTGTGAACTTGTGGGCATTACAAACCATTTCACGTTTCGGGACATGACAGAATGTCCAAATATGGCAATAAATGCTTTCTATTTCTATTTTTCTTTCTATTTCAAATCGTTGATTAGCTATTCACATACCTACTTCCATCGGCTGATAAATGTGTCTTCCAATACCTGTCTCTTTGTTTTTAAACAGTGTCAAAAGATCGGTCATTGGGTAGAAATGAGGGCCTCTTGACTGGGAAGCGGTGTGCAATATTACTAAATTACCCTGTGTCTACTAGAGACTGACATAAACTTATCATTATATGTGATTCCGGTTTTGGCCTCTGCATCCATCTTCTGTAAAAATGTATAACTTTTTGATTTTACCCAAAATGGGAGTGCCTTCATTGGCCTAGTAAATGACTACTTACACTGCTGGATTTTGGATGTAAAATGTATAATATCAACTATATTAATAAGAATTATGGTGATGGAGACAACCTTCGTTCACTAACTGATGAACTAATCCAATAAATAAATATATATTCATAATCAGTAAACATCCCTACTGTGAATTTTGCTTGTAGTAACCAATTTACGTTTCCTTACGCGTCACACCCGTCGCAGTGATTAAAATCGTTGATAAATTTTAAAAAAAATTGGTTTATATTTTAATAAATAATATTTGTCGATCATTAAAATATAAACCGTTGTGGTAAAATTAAAAGACATTTTCGAAATTAATAAGAATTAAAGTTCGAAATATAAGTTAAAATATCACACCCGTCACGGAATAGAATGAGCCGTAGATGTCCTTCCCCGGGATTCAAAGTATCCTCCTCAGATTGTGTTCTGAGGTATCCTCATACCAAATTTCATCTAAATCGTTTCAGCGGTTTAAGCGTGAACAGGTAACAGACAGACATTTTTTTATTCACCCTTCACCCCCCACCGTTCTTTACTACTACTAATGTAAGCAATACGCACGCAGGCTTAATAAATGTGTGCGTGAGTCGAAGGCCGCGAAAGAAAGCGTTGCAATTGGCCAATGCAGTCACACCAACGCAATTTTTTATTTGTGCGAGCGCCTGTACAAACGAGCATTGATTGAGCAGGGATTGACAAAAAGTTAAAAGATATCGATATTATTATTATTGTTTGGCGAAGCTTTTTGCGAATGATATTTTAAAATTTTGATATTTTGTGTGTAATTATTAATTGTTGCATGTACTGGTTTGTCTCTACTCTTATTTAGCGCTTAATTCTATCACATTAGGTTTCATTATCTACTTATGGCAATTTTATCGTAAATAAGTATTTACGACAAAATGACAAGTGTGTCGGAAGTGGTTAAATGGGGAACTCGCCTCAAACTCAGACTGCAAAAAGTCATAAAACATAATTTCGACGTATTGTATATCCCAGAAAGTGCAAAAAATTAAATCAAACATACACTAGCTTTAGTTTTTTCATTTATTTCAAAACATTTTGTAATAACAGAGTAGACTCATGCACCGTACACTAAAAAATGTTTAGAAAAAGCATTTTTTTTGCGAGATAACTCAATCGTACGCTTCAACGCTAACGCTAACGCTTCAGACATTATAAAATCATAATTTTTGTATTTGAATAAATTTTATTGTGTATTAAAAGAAGTATAAAGTTAATGAAGTCAAATAATACATTTAGTAAAAAATCAGAAATTTATTTCAACGGTGATAATTTACATTCTGTTTGCTGAATGTTAATTTACAATGTTATTGCTGTCGAGTTGTAGTGGAGAACACCACAGTAAAAGAAAAATTTCACTCTAAACATATTCTCTCAAATCATCTTAAATCTAATACATAAGTTGGTATGAGTACCTACCTAATAAGATCTTATGAGTGTAATCAAAAACTTGCAATGATAAAACATTTGTTACTATTCTTACAAAGTAGGAAAACGCTAATGCTGTCGACAGACAGACGGACAGCACTCGTTCAAGAGTATAATGCAGGTGTCAGCCATCACCAGTCTCAACCATATTAGAGGGAGATAGGTGTCCCGGCCACTGCATCACCATTCGCATAGCCTTTGGCAAACTTGTGTGGTTAAGTTTTTGTCAGTTGCAAGTAATAATAGCATAGTTGTTGATATGCTGTCAAGCATCTCTGTACATTTAATAATAAAAAAAAAATTGTCAATTAGTTAGCAAATATAGAAGACAATTTTGAAATCCGAAATCGGTAAATTAGTAGTTACAAAAAAAAAGTTCTTCGAAACTAGATTCCTGCAGTGGACGAACTATTTACATACCTACAAATCTGTACTGAACCCTCGGTGCGCGATATTGACTCCCACTTAGCCGATTTCTAAAAGCAATTAAATATTCCGTAATAACAAAGTTGAAACCATATCGACACCACGACAAACTGACCCAACACTAACGATAAGTTATTCTTCGCTACTCTTTTTGGGGAATACCACGGAATATTGTGAAGTCAATCGTTCACGCAGACACACATGCTTTGCATTGCTCTTCGCGTACATAATACGTTGGCGCAGCAATTATTTGCGTACAACACGGGCAATGTATACTTCAAACTAGCGATATTTTTCACTATTGCTGGAAAACATACTCTTTGCAATATTCTCGATCAAATCACTCAAAATAAAGGTTTAATTTACTCACCGATGAAAAGAAATCCCCCCATTAGTCTGACTAACGTCTCTGCTCCGAGCTCTGCAGGTGATAATTGCGCACGATGGCATTTTTAGCCTTTTTTAGCAGTTTTTCTTCCGTAACATGCTCGGTAAGACTCCGCGGCCGACTGGGTATGTTTTTGCTAAATATGATAATTAGAGCAAATTCGCCTACATACCTTATACCTATGTTCTGTGGTATTTACCACAGAACAGAGTGGTATTTACAATGAAACAACTAATATTTTTTTCGCAATAGGACACCTTGTCTTAAACTCTGATTTTTTATACCATGGAAGACAAAAATTTTGAAAAATATTAATGGTTTTTTTTTAAGTAGCATTATTTATATTAGATTATCAATTTTTATAGTGATTACCATTGTTTTTAAACAAACTCTAAATGGGCCCCAAAAACAATTTCTTTTTCGCATGGAAAACGAATTATGTTGTGCAATGTCTTTTACAAGAGGCGAGCCTTTACTTTACGTGTAGCATTGAATTTATAGATAAAAAAATTAATTGCTTGCAATTTACTAATGTAAACATACACACAAATAAATACAAATACAAATGGTTTATTGACACGAAATACATAAACACACTTCACATAAAAAAAAAAACAATTCCGGGCCGAACCGAAATTCGAACCGTAAATTTGCAGTACCGTTCCAGCGGTCTCGCCAACTAAGCCATTGGGGGTCCCATCCCGACCTCCGAAGTTGCTCTTTTTATGTTTATCACAACACTTTAAATCGCGTTGGACGCCATCTGTTGGCGTTATTTGAGCAGCAATTTATCTTTCTATGTTTACTTTGTTCATCAGCCCCAACATGAGACTCGTGTAGAATCTCATACATAATGATACATTCATACATATTCTCACGCCTGTATCCCGGAAAGGTAGGCGGAGACCAGAGTTCCAGAAAGAACACAATCATTTTGAACTTTTGCCTACTTTAATCTACGATTACATGGAATTTTAAAACCTACTACCTCCGTCTATTCTTCAGAGCTCTAGGTATGAAAACTTGATATTTGGGAGTAACGCCACCTTTGGCGAGGACAGCTTTCACCAACGCGAAGGGGTTCAGTTTCTTCTTAACCACCATAAATCTGGAACAAAGATTACAATCACGATTAGACCTACGAATCATCATAAGCAGCCTATATACGTCCCACTATAGGGCATAGGCCTTCTCTCAGAGAGAGAGTATGGGCTTAATCACCACGCGTGCCCACCGCGGATTGGCGATTTCAAGCGCTGAGGTACGAATGAATGCTTGCAATTATCTCCGTGACATCAAAAGTGCGAAAGGACAAAAATGCTTACAAATCCCACTTCTGACATGGCACGTTTTGATTCCAGCAGTAGATTAATGTGATTCTATGCACTTCAGCAATTTTTTTATTATTCGCTATGCAAGCCGGGAAATAAGGTACTTAACTGACCTAAAAATCAATCGCCATTAGACCCATTAAAGGTGTAATTACGAATGAATGCTTATATTTCCAATTATCTCCATTATCTCCAATTATCAGAAGTGGGATTGAATAAATCCCACTTCTGACATGGCACGTTTTGATTCCAGCTGGTATAATTTAGATTCTAGGGCACGGGATTTAGCAATGGGGCAATAAAAAGAAGAAAGAGAGACGGAAGCAAACCATGCATGTGATTTGATACACTAGGTCAAGAAACACAAAGGAAGAAACCTAAATTCAAATCTGTTTTCTCACCTGTCAGCATCCTTCCCGTAGCTACTGGAGGCGAGACCAGCCCGCCTAGCCAGCTGGTGTAGGGCCGCCCGCTCCTCCTTGCTAAAGTCGGAGCTGAACACCAGGTCCACATCTAGGCACTCTGACGACTGATAGCGGTTGAAGAGGGCGGTCGCCGAGCGCCGGAACTGGCCTATGTTGGTGCCCCCGCTGCCGAGGCCGGCCCTGTTCACCTGGAAGTTGGTGCGTTTGAGTAGGCTACGGTGGTGTAGCGTGGTGATTAGTAAGTAAAGGTAATTTATTACCAAATGAATTAAGTTGTATGTATGTGATTAATACTTATTAATCTTAGCTTACATTGAGAAGAATATTAACATTAATTATTTTGGCCTATGTTGGCGCCCCCGCTGCCTAGGCCGACCCTGTACACCTGGAAGTTGGTACGTTTAAGTAGGGTACGCTGGTGTAGCGTGGTGATTAGTAAGTAAAGGTAAAAAATATTTACTATCAAATCAATTAAGTTACATACTTGTGATTAATCGTCATTCGACTTCGTCATCCTAGCTGACTTTTGGAACAATCATTAGCAGCCTATATAGGCACGTCCCACTGTAGGGCACAGGCTTTCTCTCAGAGAGAGAGAGTATGGGCTTAATCACCGCGCGTGCCCACCGCGAATTGGTGATTTCAAGCGCTGAGGTATGTGAATAGCTCAGACACCCAGGTTTCCTCACGATGTTTTCCTTCACCGTTAGCGAGTGGCATTGCTACTATAACTTCACAAATGTACATAACTTAGAAAACAAAGTCATAGGTACATGCCCGCACTGGAAATCGAACCTGGGTCTCCCGCTTCCCAGGCTAATGTTGTACCCAATAAGGCTGCCATCGTGGAACAATATTAACAACGATATTGAAATTTTGTTACCATCTGCAAATGCGGCTTGATAGGTTCAGCTATGCCTTGTGCCTCGGCGCCCAGACCACCGCCCGTCCAGCCCATCATCTTCATCATTCTGATAAGCAAACAAATATACTATATAGACAGCACAAATGTTTTTGGCGGTAACGTGAACATAGTCACAGATCGTTTGCACATCGCTTACTGTAAAGAACAGTGTATGTGTGAGTAATTGACGTAGTGTGATGCGTAGTAAATTACTATTAGTCGATTACTTACTGTCTTTACACAACAAAAAATACTAAAAACAGAATAAAATAAATATTAGGGGTTAAAGTATGAAATTGCCGTTTTATTGCAATAGGTTCTTTGAATTGACATAGAATCTTCATGGTTTCAGGTTTTCGAATGAAACTTTTTTCAAATGGTTTCTATGATCTTTTTTTAAAAAATGTGAAACATTTGAATATCGACTTTAAATTGTTTTTGTTATTCAATTTAGATACTGCGAAAATTCGAGTGATTTTTGAATACGAGTTCCGACGCGGAACTAACGCGGCAGAAACAGCCCGCAATATCAATGCTGCGTTTGGAGAGGGGTCTACTAATGAACGCACCGTGCGATTTTGGTTTAAACGCTTTCGTGATGGAAATTTCGACTTAAAGAACGAGCCACGAGGAAGACCGCCCACACAGGTGAATAACGATGAATTAAGAGAGATAGTGGAAGCCGACCCTAGTCAAACTACCCAGGAATTAGCGGCATGGTTTAACGTTACCTTACCCACAATATTGACTCACTTGCGTCAAATCAATAAAATAAAAAAATACGAAAAATGGATGCCTCATGATTTGACTGAATTTTCGCAGTATCCATCTTTCTTGTCTAAATTGAATAACAAAAACAATTGAAATTCGATATTCAAATGTTTCACATTTTAAAAAAAAAAAGAACATCATAGAAACCATTTGAAAAAAGTTTCATTCAAAAACCTCAAACCATGAAGATTCTATGTCAATTCAAAGAACCTATTGCAATAAAACGGCAATTTCATACTTTAACCCCTATTATTAAAGGGCCCCCCTTACAACTAACGTGATTTGTAGACGCTTGAGATATTCAAATGTTATAGGTAATGGTACGGAACCCTTCGTGCGCGAGTCCGTCTCGCACTTGGCCGGTTTGTATTTTGTCCTTTTCGATTTTTTCTACCTACCTTAAATTTTTATGTGAATTTTGTAGGAAGAAATACTTCTATGGTGTCTTTATTCGTAGTAGGTATATGCTTTCCTTTGGCCTAGTCAGTCAGTCTTGTTACTCACTTGGTAGCGACGGTACTTTCAATGGGCGTCCCGAACTGGTCCGCCTGCCTCCCGCGGGAGAACTCGTCGGTGCCGATGCGGGCGTCCCCCTGCGCTATCCATTGCTCCTTGATCACGACGCTCACGCACTCCTGGCGCATCCGCTGCCGGCAATGGAAAGCGAAACCGTGTTGGCTGCTGTTAAGGTTGGTTGGAAGAAATCTCTCTTAGAGATTAGTTCGTCTTTGGAAAAATTTTTGTGTCATGATCTTGCGAACTTACTGTTTGCCATAGAGAATATATAGACGTGCAGGGTTCTATTCTTATGGCAACCCGCCGATGTCGACAAACTTTGCCAAGTCACGCCTTGACACGGAATGGGCAAAGATGTTTGATACGCGATTTATTTGTGGAGATTAATGTAATGAAAAAATAATTATTATTATGTGTGTGCATATTCACCTATGTACTCTTTCCAAAACAGTTGCTTTGTTGTTTGAATATTTCCATTTTAGATCCTAATTATATCGTGTATTGCTCCTCTCATTTATTATATTAAGACTATCTATCTATGGGAAATGCTTAGAAATTGGCAAAATGTACTTTAGTGAGTGACTCTAATATTTTTAGGGTTCCGTGCCTCAAAGAAAAAAACGGAACCCTTATAGGATCATTTGGTTGTCCGTCCGTCCGTCTTTCTGTCAAGACTTCCTTTATCTCGGGAACGCGTGGAGGTAACGAGTTGAAATTGAAACCATATACCTGAGTATACGGCGGACCTGAGTCTACAGTCGCTTGAAGCTGTGAAAAAAAAATCAAACTTCTAAGCTAACGTAACAAAAAGATACGACCGTTTAAGCCGCAAAAAACGTATATTTCGACACTCAAGGGAATAAAAATTTATAGGGTACTTTCCGTTGACCGAGAACTATGAAATTTGGCAAGTAACATCCTCTTATAATACAAGTAAAAGGAACAATCTGAAAACTATAAATTTGTAATTAAATCATAATTAAAATTGTCTTTGAAGTTCAGGAAAAGCTTGGAAAAAACTGCGATTCGATTACTGAACTATTTATAATTTATGTAAGTACCCACAAATTTGTACGGAACCCTCGGTGGGCGAGTCCGACTCACACTGGTCCGGTTATTTTATCTTATAAGTTTGTCAATACTGCGTCCTTGAATAAATAAAATAAAAATAAAGTACCTTATACTAGTGTGAACTACATGAAGATTCGGCAGAGTCAACGGTCTCCTTACTGTCATTGCAATTAGGACTAAGTCATTTATGAATCAGGGTTAAGGAAATCTGAGGGTTTGAGGTGTGAAAAATGTAAACCAGAAACTCAGGTTTCCTCACGTTTTCCTTTGCAGTTAGCGAGTGGTATTGCTACTACAACTTCACAAATGTACATAGCTTAGAAAACAAAGTCATAGGTAAATGCCGGAATTCGAACCCACGACCTTCCAAATGTGAGGGCGGCGTTCTACCGCTTATAGGAAATAATGATAATAAATATACTAATTATATTATCAATATTATTTATTAAGGAAATACGTAGACTCTTGAACTACTGACAAAAACGCTGATGTTCTTTTGTTTTTAATTTTCGTAATGTATTCCACTTTAATATTTAGTGGCCAGTTATAACTAAAAACCTAAGCAAAAAGTTTTACTCCACTTTGAAATCTTATCTTAATCTTGTCTTATTGTTTTGAGCAGTATACTATTACCAAGGAGTTTTAGTACTCCTTGCCATAATTTTCACTCACATTCCAGGCCATGATCTCCGCGATGTTTCTGGCCTCGGCCTTGGACGTGCCTGAAGCCTGCGCCACAAGTTTATCGTTTATAGTCAACGTGTAACTTCCATTGTCGTAGGTACCTTCCTGTCTGAGGTGGCATGCGGCGCAGCTCGCTGAGAAAATGGAAAAAATCACAAAAATAAAAATAATTCCTGGATAAGTTTATTTTTCTCCATTATTTTTATCTGCGATCGGTGATCAACCTTAAGCAGATGTGGTGTAGTGTCATGGATGACTGGTATGCATCTTCCAGTGAAGAGTGCGGAAAGTTTCAAGATTGTATAAAAGGTAATAGGAGTGCAACTCCATCACCAGAGCCTGAGATTCCAACCCAAAACGGGTACTCACGACTTGCGGTAGAAGATGAGGCATCAAAACACAACGCTGCACCCAAGGAAGCAGTAGGCAAACCCCCACCAATTTTGCGCTATGGTGTTAACAACATTGCCAAGCTTAAGAGTCTTGGAAACGACAGAATACATCTTCAGAATTGTGACCAAAAATCAGTTGCGTGTATCATGCATCAACATTGAGGCTTATAAAAAAACTAATTACATTGGCTCGTGAAAAGGGCACACATTCACAAGGAAGGACGAGAGACCTTACAGGATTGTAGTAAAGAACCTGCATCCATCTACACTTATTGAGGCCAATGAGAGTACCGGTAACAGGGTCAAGGGTGAAATTAATAACGCCAGGCATGGCCCATCATCATCTGACGACCTGGTTACGGTAGCGGGGAGTCGCTGGATGCGGATGGCACAAGACCGGGAAGCTTGGAAAAAGTTTTACTCCACTTTGAAATCTTATCTTATTGTTTTGAGCAGTATACTATTACCAAGGAGTTTTAATACTCCTTGCCATAATTTTCATGACGATGAATGATAATGATCATGATGACCCATCATAGACCCCACTAAACACATGGTTTGTCAATCTAGAACCAGAAACAAGAATATAAATAAAACCAGGATCAAACATAAATTATATCTATCACACTAGTGTGAAGATCAAGGACCCTAAAGGTTAAACCACCATCCCTCAGTGTAAACAGTGTCAACAATACGGTCATACTAAAAACTACTGTGTGAGACCATAAAGATGTGTGAAGTGCAATACAACTGAATGCCCTAAGAAGGACAGAACTGCTCCTTTGTGCTTGGGGGACCACCCCGCTAACTACAAGGAGGACCACCCCGCTAACTACAACAAGGGCTGCACTGTCTTCTAGAAATACAAAAACGAATACATGGCTCAGCAGAAAACCAAAACCGAATGCACAACGCATGACTCTAAGCACACAAGGCAATACCTGCCAGGAAACACAAGTTCTGCACAAAGAGATAATAGAAATAGCAGCTCCCCAGGAACGCCAAGCAATGCTTGTGTCACCAGCCATACCAAAGGAATCTTATCTGAACTACAAAATATTCTCACAAAAAATGCTGCAACGCTTGACCGCCTCATGGATCAAATGGGAGCGACGATGAGTCTCCTTACAACAATTTGTTAACAAACACATGCGCTGATGGCGTCTCTACGAATTGCGACGTGGAACGTAAATGGCCTGCTGGGTAATAAAAACATAGTCGAACCCTGTTAATCAAAGCACATATTAACTTGATTATGTACCTACTGTATGTAATTCTTTGTAATGTTGTCAAATAAAGTTTATTCTTATATATACAAAAGAAACGTGACAAACTAAACTATAAATTTCGGTCCCTACAATGGCTTCTGGGCAAACAGTCAAGACTATCACTCACTAAAAATTCAAATCTGAAAATACTCCACGTTTTCAGAATAATGTGCTGAGAACCATTGCCAATGCAACCTGGTTCACAATGGCAGAAGAGGAAGAAGTAGCCCACATGAACAAAACCTATAGAGATAGAATAGCCAAACATGAAAACGGACTCGCCTTATGGTACCACTCCCAAAAGTAGGCTTGAGACAAGACACTTAAAAAGAAACCATACATGGGACGTAACAGAATAAGTGTTACCCATGCATATAAGGGCAAACCAACAATAGAAGAGGACGCCTGGCATGCCAATCTGAGAAAATCAAAAGATGAGAAAGAAGATTGTTTTTTATCAATACTGAAGAAACGGTGATATTGAAATACATGTTATCACTTTCACACTTCCCATCTCTCATAAACAGGCGCCTTAAATAGACAAAAGAGTAAACATTACCCAATATATTGCCCAGCCGGGTAGTCCATGGCCGTATCAACAAAACGAGACTACCAAAAGCCGTCTGAAACAGCGAATCATTGAACTCTCTCAAATCTAAGCAAGGCAATTGCTGCATCTCCTTCAAATACTCATTGGCATCATTCGACACTGACTTTGGCATGACTTCCCTCTTTGTAACTTCATATTTTTCTTCATCGTCAATTTTCTCGTCCTCAGATCCTGATGCCAGTTCGATTTCCTCAGTATTTTCAACCTTATGGCCTTGGGGAACAAAGGCGATTTTGGCGGATTTCACCGGCAGAGTGTCCACTATGACTCCACCTTGCCGCTTCACACCCCTAGCGCGGTCTTCTGCAGCGGCGGAGGCAGAAACAAATGTCCTCTTTAGTTTATTCTTCATCTTTTGTCGGTATGACTTCACTACCTGTAGGTGTTATACAAACTTTTTAAATAAAAATTATTATTATTATTACTAGTATATGAAGAATTACAACAACAAATACTAAAAACAATAAAATAAATATTTAAGGGGGGCTCCCATACAACAAACGTAATTTTTTTGCAGTTTTTTCTCGATATTAACGATAATAATGGCAGCAGGTATAGGCTTGACATATTCATCGAATATTTTGTTCTATATTCGCTTCAAAAATAAATAATTAAAATAAAATAAGTATTTAAGACAAAACAACCCTCGGTTGGTGGGTAAACTC
Organism: Yponomeuta malinellus; assembly: GCA_947308005.1. Taxonomy (NCBI): domain Eukaryota; kingdom Metazoa; phylum Arthropoda; class Insecta; order Lepidoptera; family Yponomeutidae; genus Yponomeuta; species Yponomeuta malinellus. The sequence continues at coordinate 3,000,902 of OX371021.1, read as the reverse complement.
AATTCAATTCTTAATTATGATTTATGGCTACCCTAAGGATTCTGCCAATGTCGAGTTTTGTCCCTACGGGAATCAAATTCGCACTTGCCCAGTTTTTTTTTTAATAATAGAATTTTACCTCCTCCGAGAGGCTGGCAACCTCCTTCATGACCTCAGGCGGGTACCTGCAGCCCAACAACTCAATGTTCACGAAGACTCTGGCTAAACACACCAATCTCTCTTCAGGGTAGTTGTGCTTCCATTTCTCCATGAAATCCCTCCGCAATTTCCAGTGTTCGTCGCACTCGTGCTCTTCCCTGTACGAGTCTACCGACCAGGTAACGTCGTGAGACATGTTCTCAATTATTGCACAAAGCTTTTAGTAAGAAATAAACACGGGAGAATGGTGCGTCCGTCGAAATTTTGTTTTGATCTCTTTTTAGTCTGTGGTCATTCATTGTTCTGAGGTGGTCATCATCCAGTGTTGCCAGATGAGGAAATTGAAATTACCGTGTTTCATGATCAAAATAACAGTGTTACTAACAAAAATACAGTAAATGTAAGAAAAAAATACAGTGTATTTTACAGCAGATTTTTGATAACAGAAATTTTGTGTTCTGCTACAAAAGCGGCCAACTTAATCTTTGATGCTTTGCATTTGTCATCATCGGACTGCCTAAACTTTTCAAATGCAGTGGCTTTTGATGTTTGTGCTGGCGCAATTGCTGTAGTTTTTTTTTTTACATGCTTAGCGCCTTCACCATGCCTCTTTGTCGCCACTCTGTCAGCTATAATTTTTGCATCACATAGAACGCAAACTGCACGGTAAGGATCTTTCGGGTCACGTTGCAGCCAAGTTTTGAAACTATTATCTTTTAACCATTCATTTCTAAATTTTTGTTTGTAATGTAGCTTTTTTGGTTTTTTAGGAGTCGATGGTTCACTTTCGTTATTTTTATCACTGTCATCACTAGAAGAATTAGGCATTTTAATTTTTCAATTTCACAACTAAAGAAGCCAAATACAGTAAAGTTGTAATGCTTTGTGTTCTTTGCGCGCGAAGCGAACGAAACATTCAATTTATACTGCTAATTAAAATTTTTTTATAAGATTGAAAACTTACTTAGCACACGGTTGATATAATTTGGGCGGTTAATACTACAAAGTGTTTCTAGTCTATAACGGGGTAATTCCACGGAGCGGCGCCGGTACTCATGCCGGCTAAATATTTTTCCAATAAGAACAAGGGTTGTGTGAGAGGAGGTGGATCGTGAGCGTTACTGTTTCGGTTGCGTTCCGTAATTTTCTTTTTTTTTCCCATAAGTTGCGTCTCAGTTTACATTAAAGAAACTTAATTTTTTGCTGTTGAAAAATTACAGTGTTCTACATACACTGTAATTTTGTTATTACAGTAAACAGTAGATGGTGTGAAAATACAGTAGATCTGCTGTAATTACAGTGTATCTGGCAACGCTGTCATCATCATAGATAGATGGACTATAGTGATGTGAATCGGTTCTATGAAGACCGGTAAGAACCGGTTTAAAAAAAACCGACAATAATCGTTCGGACAAAAACCGTCTTTTCTGAAAACATTACCGATTACTTTTTGTAGTGTTATTTGTACAGTGCGACCGATGTCCAAGAGAAATTTTACATAAATTTTTGGGATGAAACCGTTCAATTTTCAAAGTTAAACGAGCGTTAAAGATAATTCAATCCAACTTGCAACTATTTTGCGAACCTGTCCTGACATTGAGCAGAACTGTTAGATGATATCTGACCAATTTCTGAAGCAAAATAATTTATTTTATCACATGCAAGAGACAGTGGTGGTAGTTAACGGCAGTTAAGATTGAAGACAACAATATTTGTACTCAAGTACTTTTATTAAGAAAAAAATACTTACAACTAACATCGGCTTAACATTAGTATAAAGGTATCCGCAAGAGTAGCACCTATCATCTAAACTTTAAAAACGTATCGTGCCTAATTTACTGACGCCCTTCTGGATACGCTCTTGACTAACATATTCTCTGCATCATTACGGACATTTTTTCCAATGAAACTATGCCCGGGAAATCAAATGAGATATTGGGCTTCAAAGTCATACTTACATACTTAAATACTACAAATAGTATAGTATACCAAAACTTCTATCCAAATATCCTTATTGATTCTCCAGAGGAGCAATAGACAAATAGAATCAATAGAGAGGACAGCAAGAGTTAAGAGTGCCTTGAGGAGGCCTGTGTCTTGTAGTGGACGTGACGAGTATGGTCTGGTTTTTTTGTAAACAAATTCAAATATGAACGCGCCACCAACGAAAAAAAATCATATCTATTTTTACACGATATTTTTTTTGTAGTGTCATTGAATTCTCTCAATCATGTAAATAGTGATTTTTAGTATCCACGTCTGAGAACCTAGTGTTAGCATTTATTAATGCTATCAAGTTCTAGGTTTTTGGCCTGAGGCTCTCGGTTGTGGGTCATAAAAATTACTATTTACTTACATGTTTGATAGCTTTGAAGTTACACATCCATTGTGTGCTAATATTTGTGCTATTTTAACAACTCAAAAAAACTTAATCGAACGGATTAAGTAGATTGTTTTGATAGCTTTCTGGTAGGGCGTCAGGTTTTTAACATACATGGTACAAAAACTTTCGTAAGCACTACAAATTATTGACTCAATTCCGGATTCACTTACTTAGTTTTTCGTCGGAAGAGTCCGCCCAGGTTTCGCTCTGATTCGCAGAGCTTAATCATAGCGAGTAGAGACGGAGCTCGCATCGTCGGTTGCTCGTCTCTTCCGACAAAAAACCAAGTAAGTGAATGCGGAATTAAGTTAATAACACATAGGTTACGTTCGTTTAACTAACCAAATTGGTAACATAAGCAGGTGGGTCGTTGCGCAATTGCCCTCCCCAGAAGTACCGAATATATACACTTCCCATCAAGTATGCTAAACGTCCCTTCGAATGCATTAATCTCGGTACATCTGCCAGTGGAATCCCCAAGATTAAGAACAGGCCTCTTGCTTGCATTTTTGCACTGTGTACCTTCCATGTATGGATGCTTTTCCAAGAGTTCTGTTGACTGAGCATTTTGATCGCCAAATTAACATCTGATATTGTCTTGCCTGGCAATAGGACTCCAGTTCTTACCCTTGTAAGTATTTCTGACTGTGAAACTAAAACGTATCTCCCTATCTTTGGCGGCGGCAGTTCCAACACTGTAGTCCTCAACCAGTGTAAGGCATCTTCATCCTCACACCATATCCTTAGAGCTCCCTCACTTAGGACAGGTTTACCTCGAAATGCTGGCACGTAGGTTGACTCATGGGCTGTTAGGAGAATCTTTTCTACAATAACATTTTTGAGTAGCTCTGCGTGATTGTAAGTGAGTACAGTGGGTGGGTCCGTAGTTATTGCTACTAGTAGATTCTGTGGGCCTTTTAGGGTCACCTTTTCTGTCTCTGTTTCTGATTCAGTGAGGTCTACAGTTTTTATTGTAATCGTTTGAGCAGCTGATTGATCTGGGTTCCGAGATGCAGTAGCATTTGGCCGATTGGTTTTGTTTTTCTTGGCCTGATCCAAATTAAATTTTCTGAGCCTCTTATTAAGTTTTTTGCGCATGTTTTTAGTAAGCTTATTACGAACTACATAAATACGAGGCACTTCTGGCAAGCTATTTATCTCAGTCGGATCAACAGCCATTGGTTCTGCCATATTATTCACACATGATCCGGAATTTTCTGCAGTTGGTTCACAAGACTCAGTTACACTTGGAGTTTCATCTGAAGAGTCATCATCAGTCAAGGAAATTATTTCCAAAGGAGTATTTATCAATATGACGTCTTTGTCTGCATTTGAGATTTGAGTTTTATTGTAAACAGTGTTACTTGGGTTGCTTGGTGGTATTAGTTGCATAGGAATGTTGATGTTTTGTAAATCTTTGGGTTGTGCCATACACCCAGGCCTGCCATAAGGGTTGGGAAGTATGTGTGGTCTTGGTGTCTGCAATTAAATAAAGAGGCTCATTAGAAGGATATTAAGTTACATTAAAACGAAATGCAATTAACTAATTACTTTTTGACCCTTGGCTCATTTCATGACATTTTAACTTACATTTTGAAGTTTATTTCTTATTAATTTCGAAAAAGTAATTTTAATTTTACCACAATATGATAGGTCTCGTAGGTCAAATAGTCACGAAATTAGTTTGTTTTTTAATTTGTCAACGATTGTAATCACTGTGACAGGTGTGACATGTAAAGAAACTAAATTGGTTACTACAAGCATAATTCACAGCATGTTTGCTAATTATGGATATATTTATTTATTGGAATAGTTTGTCAGGTAGTGAACGAAAGTTCTGTTGCCTACATAACAACACCATAAGTCTTATTAATATATATGTAGTTGATATTAAGTATACATTTTACATCCAAAATTCAACTGTGACGGGCGTGAAAGGTACAGAATGTTTATTTTTCAAAGATAGCAACTTTCATAACTAACAAAGGTGTAGGTAAGAGACTTAAAGTTGATGTCATCCTATAGCAAACTTTTTCCAGTTATAGGTTCAATTATGAAGCTTCAGTAACTATTATAGATAATAATAGAATGTATTCACTTACGTAGTATGTTTAATATAAACAAAATTAACTAATAAACTAATTTATTGTAAAAATATTGTGGTATTGATAACCATGGAACGAGAAAGATTGCACACTTCAGGCATATACTCAGACACCCAAGATATGGTCTCCTACAACTCGTAATCATGGGAAACCATGTTGACAAGAGATGCATAGGCTGGAGAAAGAATTCCTGGTTGAGAAACCTACGGGAGTGGCCTGAAATCGCAAGTGCTGCCGAGCTCTTCCGCCTTGCGAGAGACAAGAGATAAACAGACTACCTTTGCTAGACGCAGGCATCATAAGATGAAGTAAGCCATAAATGGCATGCGTACAGACGACAGCTAATGCACCTTCAGACATTAGTTGCAAAAGCGCCCGTGAAAGCTGAGGGCGTCTTTTAAAGGTCAACGTGGTGTCGACTGTGCGACTGTATACTAATGTTTGCTTATCACATACCTGTTTCGCTAGCCAGGAAAGCTCCGCCATGATTTCACGTGGATACGAGACGCCAAGTAGCTCAACGTTTGCAAATCTCTTTGCGAGAAAAATGAGCCGATCCTCAGGGAAGTCATTTTTCCATCTGTCGATGAAGGCTTTTTCCATTACCCACAGGTGATGGGGGTGAATGTACGGCGTCTGATTTCTTGGCCCACCGGACATTTTCGTAACAAAGCGCGGGTAAAACTAACGATAGCGCTTCGAAGGGTGTTCAATATTTCGAAACAAAATTAGAGGGAAAAATGAATGTTCGTTTCACAGAGGTAGGTAGTATTATTGTTTCCTTTTCACACACAGAACAAAACAATAGGTTTCCTTTTTTTTTAAACGTTTATTGGCTATTGGCTACAGAGTCCTTAAGCCTAGATACCTGTTTCCCTCTGCTCTACACAGATTAAAGATTGCTGTATTGTTCTGTGTTGAGTGCTTGCTTGAATGTTTTTGTTGTGGAGATTTTTTTTACTTAATGTTGCCATCACTTCATAACGTCCGTTCTATATCTGTGGTCCGTTCAGCCGTGGTTCAGACCAAAGTGGTTCAGACCTCAGACCACATCTTACGCGAAACGACGGCCTAACTTCCGATTTCGATACCTACAAATTGGTAAGAAAGTAAATTCATTATTATGTCTCAATGAGCTGGGAAGGGTCGGCTGATAGTGATCCTGCTAATCCATATATAATACCTATCAGTACCTGGGTCTATCGTCATCATCATCATCATTCAGCCACAAGAAGTCCACTGCTGGACATAGGCCTCCTCCATGGATTTCCAAAAAGACCGGTTGGAAGCGGCCTGCATCCAGCGCCTTCCTGCCACTTGGATGAGGTCATCTGTCCATCTTGTGGCTGGTCGTCCTACGCTGCGCTTGCCGATATGTGGTCTCCATTCGAGAACTTTTCGGCCCCATCGGCCATCAGTTCTGCGTGCTATGTGCCCCGCTCACTGTCACTTCAACTTATTAATCCGCTGGGCTATGTCGACGACTTTCGTTCGTCTACGGATCTCATCATTTATGATTCGATCTCGCAGAGAAATTCCGAGCATAGCCCTTTCCATAGCTCGTTGCGTGATCTTGAGCCTTCTTATGAGGCCCATAGTGAGAAATCACGTTTCAGTGCCATAAGTCATCACTGGTAATACACACTGGTTGTATAATTTTGTCTTGAGCGATTGAGGTATATTAGACGAAAAGACTTTTCTAAGTTTCCCGAATGCTGCCCAGCCGAGTTGGATTCGACGATTGACCTCTTTCACGAAGTTGGACCGGCCTAGTTGGACTGTTTGTCCTAAGTAGACGTATTCGTCTACAGCTTCGAGAGTCGAGTTCCCCAATGTTATTGGGGTGGGCACAGCACGGGCGTTCGACATGACCTTCGTTTTGTCCATGTTTATTTTAAGGCCCACACGTTGGGAAACTTGACTGAGGTCTTCGAGCATTATGCCGAGGTCTTCCATCGTTTCTGCAATGACTACTATATCGTCGGCAAATCGAAGGTGCGTGATGTACTCGCCAGTGATATTGATGCCGCGTTCTTGCCATTCCAGAAGCTTGAAGGCATCTTCCAGTGCGTTCGTGAACAGTTTCGAAGAGATAACGTCTCCCTGTCTCACACCTCTTCTCAATGGAATTGCCTCCGAATTCTGCTCCTGTACTCGGACCGACATGGTGGCGCTGTTGTACAAGCACTTCAGCACCTCGATATACTGATAGTCAAGACGGCAACGCTGGAGAGACTCGAGCACTGCCTATGTCTCGATCGAATTGAAGGCCTTGTCATAGTCCACAAACGCATTATATGATACGAATTACACACTATTACATACTGATGAAATATAAACAATATTTTTTGATCTTACCGACATAATAATAAAGTATATGAACTGGTTATTTAAATTTTACAGTTTATAAATCAATGAAAATAAAAAATGTTTATTGACCTGAACAAAATCGTCATTTATTATGAAATCGGGTCTTAACCTAATACTTCGATCATTTTCCACTCATAAATGGGTCTTCAATAAATTAAGAAACCGGTTTATTCCGCAAAATATGTCTCTTACTGACATCTATTGGCGAGTAGTGATACTATTTTTTTAAGCTTTGCCAAACATAAACTGAAAAATATGTCTTTTACTGACATCTATTGGCCAGCATCAATACTATTTTTTTTAAAGCTTTGGCTACCAGCCTCTACTGGCCATCAACTTAAACACTAAACTGAAATATATGACTCATCCTGACATCTATTGGCGAGTAGCAATATTATTATTGTTTATTATTTTTAGGGTTCCGTACCCGAAGGGTGCCAAACAGGACCCTATTACTAAGACTTCACTGTCCGTCGGTGTGTCTGCCTGTGTGTATATTTTTTTCATCACAGTTGTGAAATGAAAATGGAAAATGTTTATTGACCTGAACAAAATCGGCATTTATTATGAAATCGGTTCTTAACCTAATACTTCCTTGCATACTATATTGTGGTTATATCATTGTACGATTGTGCAACATTGTACAATTTTTTTTAAGTGCAATAAAAGTATCGATAAATATATATTTAGGATTGTCATTATCAAGGAAAAATCAAACTGTCATAGGGAAAGTGTTTTATCGACTATCGATAAATAAATGTCACTGAGTAATTAACATGACATCGGTAGATGGTAGAACGATCATTTTTCACTCATCACTCACCACTCGTCAAGAGATCGATTGTCTATGGTCAAGCTTAAAAAAATATCACTGTCAATTGTCAATCAATCAACAAAACGGGATCTAGAATTCAGCTACTTTTTCTTATTAAAACAATGAAATATTACTGTAACTCCATCAAATAACATTGGATTGCGTGCATAATGCAATATATCGTTTCTCAGTGAAGAAATTTCCCTTAAAAACCGCGTTTTCCACAAAAACGTGTACGTGCAAACAACTCCACCGAGCACGGCACGCATCCGTTGAAAGCAGAAAAAAATTGTGATCCCGATTCCTGAAGATGGACCGTCCGGGCCGCTATGAGGATGGTGGTCTCAGCCGTGGGGACCCAAGATATTCGGGGGAAAAGTACGAACTAACCAACAACGGTCGTCATTTCAGAACATTCACTCAACTCAATGAGACTGGCCCCCGTAGCGACGTCGACTACTCGACCCAACTACCTGCAACTTCCCATCGCGATGACCAACACTATTCGCCGCACAGCCAGAACACACAATCGAAAGATGATTCTGAGGAATTTTCTGGAAACCTCGAAGAATTGGATCCGAAAACTATGGAATTCGACCGACTCGTCGAATTGATGCATTCCAAATTCCTATCAGACTACCTTGGACGAATATTGACATTCTTGAAGAGCAATAACAAGGAAATTTGCTTCCCAAATATAGCTCCGTACAAAGAGGCGTTCCTTGTGAAACTGGTGACGGATACAAACAACTTATACTGCGATAGCTTCGATGGAACATGCAGGAGTATTTGCAGAAATATACTGAAAGTATTGGACAGTAACCGGCACGTGTATAAATGGATACATGCTTATGAGAGCGGCATTGTCAGTAAAAGGTAAGATTTATTTCATCATGAGAAGTCCCTGTTATCATCCATAACAGACTTTTTTGCCTTGCTTTATGCAAAAGTACTATCAGTTTTGCTTAAGAGGCTCAGATACAATCTTTGCTCTTAGCAAGACAGCAACAGACTCGCAAATCTCATTCAAAAAGTTCTCCTAAAGTACTTGAAAACCTGGAATGTGATGTGATATTTTCACCAACTACTGTGAATAAAAATTCATACCATATTTCTTTTCCTTTTAGCGTACTGGTCTATCAGAAGATGTTTCTCAACAAGAAACAGGACATCAGAGATTCCAGTCTGTTCAAGGTTCCGCAGTAAGTAGAAACAAGTTTTTCTTAGTAGTGCAGCACAGCTCAAGTTCAAATTGGCCTAATCTGGGTGGTATTTTGAGTTGGGCAGCAATGGATATACAGCTGGATATAAAGCTTAGTATAGTGCTCTACAAATCATTTGGCCAAATTACTTTCTGAATAAATGACCAAATGGGCTTAGGTACAGAGAATGACTGGCCCGTCACAGGAATTCACTCTCCGCTCTTCTTGATACCAGACACCATGTAAGGCAACTGAAACAAACACACATCATCATCATTCAGCCACAAGAAGTCCACTGCTGGACATAGGCCTCCTCTATGGATTTCCAAAAAGACCGGTTGGAAGCGGCCTGCAATGCATCCTTGATGACAAATTCACTGAGGATGTGTGGTGAAAATTCAACTGACTATCATCTTATTGCCATATCTACCCAGAAAACATCTGATTATAGCCAATCAAGGGCTGATAATATAATACCTAACTAGCACATGCAACAAACTTACAAAAATTACATTCAGGTTGTACCTCTTAGGCTTACAATCCTAGACCTCTTACTACCCCATCGCAAATTAATACCCACTGCAGATCACAGGCCTTCTCTCAGAGAGAGAGAGTAGTTCTAGTTAGACCTGAGATTTCCGCACTTAGCCTCATAGTTGGGCCATTGTACATAGCAAGTGCTAAGGTATGTAAATACGTCAGACAGTAGGGTTTCCTCGCGATGTTTTCTTTCACAATTAGCATGTGGTATTGCTACTAAAACTTAACAAATGCATGTGGCCAAGATTTTCTTAATGTGAATCTCAGGAAGACGCTGCTGCCCGTCTCCTGATAATTTATTTCCTTAGTCGCCTTCTACGACATCTATGGAAGGAAATAGAATGACGCTAATCTTAACACAGTGGTATTTAATGAACTACAATGCACTGAATATCACATCTTTTTAAGGAGCATTTCAACGGACAGACTCTCCAGAAGCAACTCCATAATAGATCTTGATGATGAAGTGGACTACGGCAGAGATAACCAAGACAAGTACAAGCATGTTTTAATCATAAATACCAATTTATAAACAAAACAATAATAGTCATTCACCACGGCCATTGCCAAGAGATAAAATAGCTAACATTTTAAAAGTCCTACATAATTATTATTTTTTTGTTTTATACAGACACATACATTGCTTCTGGCTCCACAATAGGACACCCTGTTGCGTGGGAACCCGAAACACCGACATAACAAACATGTAAACATCCAAGACCTGGGAGTTTTTTTTTTGTCCCCAGCCGGGATTCGAACCCGGGACCTCTCGCATAGTATGCATATGCACTACCGCTGCGCCACGAGGTCGTCACGGTATCATGTCTGATTAACGTGCCGGCGTAAATGGGTTCGATTCCCACTGGGGGCCGTACATTTTTACACATGGCGTCTGCGTGTATTTCCATGTTTGTGATGGCCTTGCCTGGTTACCATAGCACCGGGCATCCTAGTTTGGGACCAGGACAAGTGATTGTGTTGTGTGGAAGTTATTATTTATAAAAGTTAAAATGCGTTTATTGCGACCAATAATACAGCAGACATCATTATGAATTACAAATGTAGCATTTACAGTTGACTACAAATGGACATTACTTTGACTGTCTTGTTTTTCAGCACTCACCTGCTTAAATAACTAAGTATGACCTAGTTCCCAATACTAAATACAATATACACGCTGAAATGTGGGTGGTTTGAAAGCCCCATTTATGTGATTAGTAATTGAAAGTGGCATCTATTTAGAATATTACTTTTAAGTAAAGATGTAAATAAAAAAAATTGAGAAATCATAAACATTTACAAACAGGCACATACATTGCTTCTGGCCCCACACTAGGATACCCTGTGTCGTGGGAACCAGAAACAACGACATCGCAAACATGTAAACATCTAAGACCTGGGGTTTTTTTTTTCCCCAGCTGGGATTCGAACCCGGGACCTCTCGCATGGTATGCACATGCACTACCGCTGCGCCACGAGGTCGTCATCTTCTCTAACCATGTTACGAGTTGACAAATCTTGTCCAAAGAAATGCGCATTAGTACCGCCTCTCCGTCTATCAGATCAGTGACCCACAAACCCCACGGACCACGCACCGCTCTGGCTGGCTACCAATGGTTCTAATTGATGCGAGTTTGTGTCGAGATATTTTTGAAAAGTGCCTTGCATAAGCAGCCTACTGTAGGGCACAGGCCTTCACTCAGAGAGAGAGTATGGGCATAATCACCACGCGTGCCCACCGCGGATTGGCGATTTCAAGCGCTAAGGTGTGTGAATAGCTCAGACACTCAGGTTTCCTCACGGTGTTTTCCTTCACCGTTAGCCAGTAGTATTGCTACTATTAACTTCACAAATGCCTTGCCAAATGAAAAGTGCCTTAATTTTTAAAAAACAAACTGTAGCTTCTTCTACTGTCTTCGGTAGATATTTCTAAGGCACGTTCGTTTTGCTATGTAAAACCACCTAACATTCATCGTGTTTATCGGTGTGCCTTACTCAGCACTCAAGCAGACCGCGATGAGGACGACGTGATAAGGCCAGGCGTGGAGCTAACGAAGCGACAACGGAACTACAAAGCCTTGTTCGACAGTGTGACGCACGGCTTCATAATGTCAGCGCTGCACACCATTGTCGACTTTGTGGAGGACGACACAAGGTGAGTTTCGCTTTGGATATACGGGGTGACTTCGAATTCGTTGGACGCTTTTTTAAGGGGGCATACTGACCATGATTTAGAAATATACGTATGGCATTAGTTTGGAAAAAACTGGCCAAGTGCGAGTCGGACTCGCGCACGACGGGTTCCGTACCAGTATCTATTCAACATTTGAATATTTCAAGCGTCTACCTGTTGCCGTTATTAATATCGAAAAAAAAACGGCAAAAAAATCACGTTTGTTGTATGGGAGTCCCTCTTTATTCTGTTTCAGGTATTTGGCTCATTACACGGTAATCTATATTATTAATTTGACAAAACGGACAGTGGAGTCTTAGTAATAGGGTCCCTTACCCTTTGGGTACGGAACCCTAAAAACGACGCGAGCAAATTTTCTTTTCTCATAAGAAACATTATCGGGACGAAAATCGAAATGAACAAGCTATGGGTCGAGCGTCTTATGGTCGGTGTCGGCCTACTCAATTGTTTTTTCACTTGTTTACGCACAACGAACGACAGAAACTTAAACAGAAGAAACTTAATAGAAATAATTTTTCAACGTTACCAAACTTCTTACCGGTTTGAATTGAATTTGGACTCACTGTGGCGAACCAAGGGTCGGAATGTATGTACATATTTTATGTGTGCATTATGTGTCCCGGGCACTGCAGCGTCCGAGTAGTCCCTTCACCCATCTAGTGTGAGCGAAGGTGCCACTGGACGCTGTATAAATCATCTCATTACGTAGATGCAAAGGCCAAAGTTTTTTTTTTGTGTAAAGTAAGCGTTAAAACATCTACAACGACCGTCCACCTCCGCAGAACGATCCTACAGTTCCCCGACATGGACTCGGAGCAAGCGCGCTTCCTGAAGACCATCAACTCGTTCCCCTTCAAGAGGGGCATACCCGGCCTACTAGGCGTGGGGTGTGCGGACCTGGTCAGGCGGCTAAGGGAGGGCGCGGGGGAGGGGTGGCTGAGGGTGTCCGAGGGACGCGCGCGGCGCCGGGACAAGTTGCGGTGAGAGACAAAGTTAGATGAAGAATGGGGCACACACTTAGATGAAGAATTTAGGGCAAAGTTACAAATACAATACAATATACAAAAATTATTTATTCGTTATCCACTACATCTTAGGCTACGTACATTGACGGTATCTACTTGTAAGTATAAAAATACCTGTAGCAGTAGACACCGGTCTTCCACATCTAGAATGGTGTTGCAAAATAGTGGATGAACACAATACAATTTTACAGCAATAAACCTTAGTCTAACTAATTAATGAAATTATCTTTTAGCAAAGATTAACTATAATCTAGAAACTGTTACATAGGGATTATAGATGTGTGATTGTTAAATGTGTACGAGTGAAAGTGTGTGTGTGGAGAGGGTGAGTGTGTGTGTGTACGTGTTAGTGTGTGTTAGTGGGCGTGAGTGTGTGTACATACGTAAATGTTCTCCAACCAGCCCTACGACCAGAGTCTTGGGTTCGGGATCAGCCACTGGAATGAGAGTGGTGTTATGTGCATGAAAGTTAGACGAGGACTTTTGTTTACGTACTCTTTGTGGAATTATAATATATCGCGCGATGTCTTATACTAAATCCGACCGCAATCGTGTGTCGACCGCAGTCGGGTTGCATTGTGTGGAAAAAATATCGCGTAAGTAAAGCCCTCGTCTGTGACGGCCATATATCTAAGGTTCCAATGAAATCTATACCAATAAGAAACTGTTTTTCCAAAACAAAAGAAAAACATTCTTTTATTTGTGCAATAGAAATCTCTTTCACATGTTGCATCTACTTATTTGGACTCGAAAAACCTAGCCAAAATTGTCGAAATCACAAGAGAACACAGAAAGCAACATTCACATAACCAAGAAAAAAACGGAATGGTGGAAATACATTACGTCTTCATGAATTTGACAAACCACAAACCCAAGGTTATCAACATCCAAGTGTTGCCAATACGTCAAAAACTAATAATCCCATTTTACTTCCGAAAAAAATTGTGTGAGTTATGTTAGTGTTTTTTTTAAATACTTCACTCGTAAAGAGTAACTAAATATTTATGTCTCTGATGCAATAGGCTGTTTGGTCACAAGAGTCTACTTTTTTAACAGTAAAACAAAAATCTACCGAGTATAACTTATATATTTTATAATGGTAACACAACACAGCCTATTTTTTGCATCGAATTAAACAACAGACTTTTGATGAAGAATGTGGGACAAAGTTAGATGCAGAATGAGAGATAAACTAAGAGGAGCAAAGTGAGACAAAGTTAAATGAGGGATGATACAAACACTTAGATGAAAAATGAGGGACACATTTAGATGAAGAATATGAGGAAGATGACAAATACGAATGAAAACTAGATGATGAATGTTGGACTAACTTAGGATGGGTTGACACAAATATAAAAGTTTGGTCGTATGATTCGTTTGTCTTATAACTACGCTCATTCCCGTAAGAACGGTGAACGTTTCGCGTCCATTCCTTGCTATTTGAATCGTGTGACTTTAAAACAACACATGTCCTTTTGTTACAACTTGTCGGGAAATAGAAAAAACTGTTTTATTCAAATACTAACATCTACAACAGCAATATTTTAGCATATTGTGTTAATTTCTGTATGAATAACCAACAATTTTTTTTTTCTAATGTAAATCAATAGGTAGGTGTAAATAATTTAATAAAAAAATGGACCAAGTGTCATTTTAAAAAAACATGTGACTTGTGTTGTTATAAAATCACACGATTCATTTATCGGTTTATATATTTATTACCTAAAAAACATATTGATTTATTACTATAACGAGCAGCTTTTAGCTGATGTGGTGTATGTCGCTTTCGTGCATTTGTAAAAGGTTTAAAAAGTATGCTTTTGAATTAGTACACCGAGGCAGCACTAATTACTGATTTCCCAGCAAATAATTTGGGGAAAAAGTGCTTAGTGTCCAGCGTATCTTGTGGATCTGCCGTCCGAATGTTAACACCCTTGTATACTGTTGCTTGACTATTTATTTATATAATTTTTTTGTTTCTTTTTTCAGTGACGTCACAATAAAGAAGAAACCGCCGAAAACCAGAACGAGGGATCGGAAAAAGTAAGTTTTTTTTTTTTTTGTACCATTCGACGACCTTCGTGGCGCAGCGGTAGCGCATTTGCCTACAATGCGAGAGGTCCCGGGTTCGAATTCCCGGCTGGGGGCAAAAAAAACCCCCAGGTCTTAGATGTTTACATGTTTGCGATGTCGTTGTTTCTGGTTCCCACGACACAGGGTATCCTAGTGTGGGGCCAGAAGCAATGTATGTGCCTGTACGTAAATGTTTATGTTTATGTAATTTAGTGCTTTAGGGTACCGCGGTATGGATTTTTTTAAATTTTTAATGTACTTTATTAACACTAATAGTTACATCACTGCAATCCAGCGTAACTTAGTGTTAGGTTAATTATAAAAAAAAACCGAACAAGTGCGAGTCGGACTCGCCCGCCGAGGGTTCCTTACAAATTTGTAGGTAGTTACAACATAATATTGTAAATAGTTCAGGAATCGTATCTCGCAGAGCTTTCCCCGAACTTCGAAGACATTTTTTTAATTATTTAATTACAAATTCATATTTATCGTGGCAAGTGGCAAAACTCTGGTCTCGGCCTACCTCCCCGGGATGCGGGCGTGAGTTTATGTATGTATTAATTTAAAGCTCAGCGTTATGTAACGAGGATACACATAAAAACACTTGCGTTCACTTCTGTTTTAGCTTTGCGTTGCGAACTGTGTCACTTACTTTGTTCTTCTTAGTGTATTGATGGCAAAACAATTCTTTATAATACTGTTGCGGCCCAGAACTTAGCGACGTGTGTGTGTACTTTTCATCCCGGAAATGACTCATTCCATGCGGACGAAGTCGCGGGCGAAAGCTAGTTTAGAATAATTTAAAATGAAATAGTTTTAGTAGAACATAAAGCCAATGCGCTGGCGATCTGATTACAAGTTGAAATGATAACCATTTGATTGGCAGTGCGTTGTTTTTTTTTAACCGACTTCTGAAAGAGGAGGAGGTTCTCTATTCGTCTGTGTATTTTTGTGTATGTTCAGCGACAACTCTTTACCACGTTGGGCGATTTCATTAATTCTTTTTTGTTGGAAAAGGGAAAGGGTAACCCTCAAGGGTGGTCCCATATAAATTTGGTCAAGATCTTTTGACAAGATCTACTAGAAAATCATCGATCTATTCGCGCGCATGTTTTTCTTGAATCGTTTTTTTTTTATTATTAAAATAGTTATAAAATAAGCGATTTGTCAAAGAAGTGTGGTGATTATACGGCCTATAAGATTAGTAAGATCAGTTTTTTTTAAATTAAAATCATGCGGCGTAGTATTTTTGAACAGCCAAACCGTCGTAGTGGTCGGTGGTGCATTGAATTTAGGTTCGCGTTGCGAATTTCTTTTTATACTTAGACCCTTTCATTCCCACTGCTGGGCAAATGCCTCCCCTCCTGCTTTCTATCTTTCCCTTGCGAAATTTATGTAAAAAGTATTTTTAAACCATTTCTTTCATCATCATCATCATTTAGCCACAAGAAGTCCACTGCTGGACATAGGCCTCCTCCATGGATTTCCAAAAAGACCGGTTGGAAGCGGCCTGCATCCAGCGCCTTCCTGCCACTTGGATGAGGTCATCTGTCCATCTTGTGGCTGGTCGTCCTACGCTGCCATTTTAAACCATTTCTTTGATTTATTATATTAAGAAGAAGAAGAAGAAAGACTTTTATTGGAACAAATTAACACATCACAAGAAAAAAAAGGCATAATGAGTAACATAAACAAGTACAAAGGAAAAACAAGTCACATAAATACAACATAATACAAGACAAAGTCAGAGCGTCAGAGTGCATCCTGTATTATGAGTTAAACAGTTTCTAATAGGCTAAAATGCGACTGATAAACCATTTCACTATGGTGTTAAAATAAGATTTAATTTATTTTCGTGTCAAATAAAAAATACACAATTAATTAATGTTTTCCTGTCAAAATATGATGAAAAGATTCAATATAGTTTTTTTTAAATGTGACACGAATCATTTTGATTTGCCGTTGTGGCAAAGCGACCCCATTTTTAAATACTAATGCAATACAGTAACCTAACTCAATATTTGTGATGCAAAATTTGAAAAATGCGACTGTATGTATTTTTACCGCTGATATGTGATTTAATGCTGGAAGCGTGTACCGTGTGTGTCAATATATTACTGTCAAACCTCAGACATTTTTACTCTTTTACGAACTGAAACTTTCGTGAGCACTACGCATTATTGACTATTATATATCATAAACTAAAAACTCCACCCATGCCGGGACTCGAACCCGCGACCTCTGGCTACCTCTGCACTTACCCATTAGCTCAGTTGGGAGAGCGCTGGCACGGTTAGCCAGAGGTCGCGGGCTCAGGTCCCGGCATGGGTGGAATTTTAAGCCTCTAAATAGGTTTATGAAATTTTCTTCGGCACGGGTTAGTGCAACAAAAAGAATATAACTATTATATATAACATTTTATAGAGATAACATTTAAAAGTTTGGATGTGATCTCAGAAACTACTCATTCGAATTAAAAAATATATTTCACCATTGTTTAGAATGTACCTAGGCACCATGAATGTATCTAGGATGGACATACCCCCGGTTTCTCGTACACTAACAAGCTGTTAATCTAATGTATGGTTTTTTTTTTGTATGCACTTTGGTCAAATGACAGCTGTTAACAGTCGATTAACAGGGTGTTAGTGTACGAGAAACTGGGGGATAGGCTATTATCGGTGAATTAATGCGAACGAGGTATATCGGGATCGTGGCAAGTGGCAAACCCTGCTCTCTGCCTGCCCCTCCGGGATACAGGCGTGAGTTTATTTAACGTATGAATTAAGGCGAAGCCGCGGGCCAAGCTAATTCGTGGTAACATGACTCGACTCAATATTGTGTGTAGTTAAAGTGCGGTGACGTGACTTAATATTTGATAAGATAAGATAAGATAATCATTTATTAAATTGCCACAACATACAATAGTATATTTCATTACAAGTGTGGAAAGGCTGTCATTGCAAAGAGTTCCGACAAACGTCTACCCGAGCCGAGGCGCAGCCGAACGCGAGGGTTGACAGTCGGAACAAGTTGCAATGACGGTTCCGCACGTGTACTGAACGACTATTTTTAATACAGTTGCGAAAAAATGAAAAACTATTGGCTTTTTTCTCTTCTCTCCATGCAGTATTCGTCGTATGTAGATATGTAGCGACTTTTTGACTTTTGCGGTAAAATGTTCTCCGAAGCATTTTGTGCAATTATACTGAGTTCCGGTGGTGTTAATTCAAAAAAACAAGGGTCGAAATTACTCATTTTGTGCAACAAACAACTAAACTCGCAAAGAAAATTTCTGAGAAATGGCGCCAACCGTAGAATATAAGCAGTTTTTTCTTCTTCTTCACCCATTCTGGTAGGCAAAGGAAACTATGCCCATACAGCCAAGTCTTCAGTAGAAGTTTTTTATTGATATGAAATGAAAATGAAATTTAATGAGATGAAATGAAATGAAACCTAACCAAACTCATTCAATCAAATAATTAAATCTGATATTGAAACAAATTAGTAGCTTCTTTTTAGAAATATACGTATTTGCATGAATCATAAAAACTTCTATGATTTTTTTAGTAAAAACTTCATGGTTGGTTATTCTTTTTAATAGACATTATTTTGACAGTTGGGAAAGAGAACGCACGAGTGCGGGAAAGGTAAAAAAAAGCACGAGTGTGTAATAGCCCACATCCCGAACGCTATACGTCCCTGCAATACGCCACTTTTTGAGCAACTGTATTAAATAGTAGATTGTACAACAAGTGCATAAAACGCACCATTTTACTCGAGACGTTTATCCATCCGAGCGAGCTTGCGAGCGAGGATAGATATAAAGTCGAGTGTAAAATGGGTTTTATGGACGAGTTGTACACTCTACTTTTCACTTCGATTGCGAGGAAATGAAACAGCAACATGTAAATATAGTAAATGCTAATTTAATTAAAATTGAAAGTTACATTAGAGCAATGAGAAATATTTAAAGCTGTTGGTATCTTTGCCTTGGTCTTAGAATACGAACGAAACGAAATAAAATAAAGAGGTTGTTGTATGAAGTTAAAGATGTTCGTGTGGCTGTTGCAGCGATTGCCTTGGTCTTCGACGAAGATTTTACTTTATGCTCTAGAGCATAAAAAGCGACTTTATGTCGCCTACGCACGACATAAAGACGAACTTTTAGAGCATGAGAAGTGAAAAAGATATTACAATTTACAGGCAAAGCATGCCTACAGTCTATGCAAATAACAATAAAACAACACTTATGATAAATCCAAATAAGGAGGGGATTTGCCCTGTAAGGAAGTGGGTACATGCACACCTGTAATATGGTATTTGCGTATCTGGCAAATATTAACCGTCCGTTGCCGGGTTTGCTGACGAATCTTCACCACTGATTTTGCTAAAACCTGCAATGCGTTATAAATCGTCGGAAAATATGCGAATGCGAATGGCGGTGAAGCGCCAGGATAACGCGATAAAGCCTAGTCGTGTTGGGTATCTTTATATTTATAAAAAGTTTTATTTCACCTCAGCGGTGGTACCCTAGTGGGTAGAACATTGGACTCGGAAGCGGGAGACCCAGGTTCGATTTCCAGTGCGGGCATGTACCTATGACTTTTCTTTCTAAGTCATGTACATTTGTGAAGTTATAGTAGCAATGCGACTCGCTAACGATGAAGGAAAACATCGTGAGGAAACCTGGGTGTCTGAGCTATTCACACACGTCAGCGCCGGCAGCCAATCCGCGGTGGGCACGCGTGGTGATTAAGCCCATGCTCTCTCTCTCTCTCTCTCTCTCTCTCTCTCTCTCTCTCTCTCTCTCTCTCTCTCTCTCTCTCTCTCTCTCTCTCTGGGAGAAGGCCTGTGCCCTACAGTGGGACGTATATAGGCTGCTTATGCATTTCACCTCTTTGGTCTAGCGGTGTCAGGCTACTAATACCAAACCGAACGAGACACAGACTACCAAAACAGAGCTTACGGGTTCGATTTCCGCTGGGGCCCGCCGTACTTGATTTGTACAAATTGCCCCATCATCATCAACCCATTATGTCCCCACCGAGGGGCACGGGTCTCTTCCCTGAGGAAGGTATAGGCCATTCTCCACCACGGGGGCCAAGTCCGGATTGGTGGAGGCTTGTAGACTAGTGGCTCGTCTACTGTCAGAAGTTGTCAAGCCGCCCTAAGGCCTCTGACTTGGCTTAACGACTGCCATCTATCGACGGCAGCCGGCACCAACAGCTTAACGTGCCTTGCGAAGCACGGAACCGCTCGGACAAATGCCACTAGCGTTAGGCATAGACGGCGACCCATCCGTGCCCTGTGTTGCTCAACCTTCGTGATCGTTTAAGATCACTCAGGCAGCCGGGGCTACGATACTCTGGGTGCATTTCCACGTTTGTGATATCCTTGCCTAGTTATCATATCACGGGTGACCTAGATTGGGACCAGGCCGGGTGACTGTGTTGTTATTAAGTTATTTAACGTTCATTTCTTTCAGAAATGGCCAAAGCCGCTCCAGCCGCGGCAGCAGCCGGCAAGGGCGGCAGAAGGCCGGCGATTACAACCCGCGGGACATGTTTCTGAAGGCGTTGTCTGTGTCCACGGACAGCGAGGATTCGGCTGAGTAAGTTGTATAGATAAGATAAGATAAGAATATTCTTTTTTGTACCGGGAAAAAAAACACAAACATGAAATATTTACAAAAGTACAGTACAATTGGCGGCTTCATTTCTTCCAGGCGACCGGCGATGGAGAGTTCAAAGTCAAAGTCAAAAATTTTTTTCTTCAATGTAACCATGACTTATGGAAGGTTAGAAGTAAAACTAGGTGTTTCAAAATCTAGATCATTTGGAGAAAAAAGGGACAAAAAAACTCCAAACTTAGTCTTTTCAAACATATTCCTTAATTAACGGAGTTTACATGTCACACCTTTTAACTTGTAACGTTCATTAAGTCGCAGTTTCTGTGCTACTTTGAATAAAAAAAAATGATTTTGATTTTTTGATTTTGCTAAAACCTAGTACTAGGATGCATTGAACTGGCTTTAATTCCACACATCTTAATCACTAATCACTATAGATTGATAGATTACTTTTTTTCACTTGGACACACACAATAAAAACATGCAGTTTTTACAGTCGAAATCGAAGCGGGCGTGCGTGCATGCATAATCAGCCTATATGCGTCCCACTGTAGGGCACAACAGGCCTTCTCTCAGGGAGAGAGTATGGGCTTAATCACCACGCGTGCCCACCGCGGATTGGCGATTTCAAGCGCCGAGGTATGTGAATAGCTCAGACACTCTGGTTTCCTCACGATGTTTTCCTTCACCGTTAGCGTGTGAAATGTACATAACTTAGAAAACCAAGTCATGGGTACATGCCCGCACTGGGGATCGAACCTGGGTCTCTCGCTTCCGAGTCCGATGTTCTACCCACTAGGCTATCAGCGCTTTTGCGTGAAAGACAGTAAGCGATGTGCAAACGATCTGTGACTATGTTCACGTTACCGCCAAAAAGATCTGTGCTGGCTATACCACTGACGAAACACATACTCTGTGACAGCATAGCTGTCTGTGCCACAGATGAGCACTTGTCAGGCTCGTTTACACACAAAGAATTGCTCACTCGTAAATCGTTCCCCGACATACATGATATTTTATTCCAGTGTGGCTGACAAACCAGACAGCGTAAAGAGCCAAGAGAGCGACCTAAATTTGTCCAATACTTCCAAGGAGGCACGGTCCAGTGATGACAAGAAACGGGGCAATAATTCTAGGTAAGTCGATAAAAAAGGCGGGTTGTGTCGGGCTACACGGCCGTTGGTTCAACGTGAAACGTCTATAAGCAAGCGTTAATTTTTGGCTCCATCTGCGCAGTGTGTCACGCGGCACTGGCGCCATCTAAATGTGTAACGTGCGACTTAATCAAATTAAATTCGGTGCTCTTAATTTTTTTTTTAAACCGGGGTTGTTAACTGTAACAAAATATAAATCCGTTCGCAGGTATTCGTCAACGGGCATAGACTGGCAGCCGGCGGCGGAGGACGCCGAGCCCGTCGCGCCCGTGGCCGACCGCGGTCGACGGGCCGTCCGCCACAGCAAGCTCTCCGCCGCCCTTGCGGTGCCCGTGGAAGCCGATAAGGCCATGAGGTCAGTTCTTCTCTTCTGCAGCGTGATTCAGAAATCGTTAGCTATATTTTTTACCCACTTTCTCAATTCATCAGACTTCTTTTATTTTTTTTGTGTTCTTCGATTACTGGAAAATTATTTTGGAGAATTCTTTTTCGTTTGAAAGGGTCGACTTCCCAGTTGGTCCCATTTATTTGTTTATTTACTTTCATAAAAAATCTAGGACCCACGACAAAGAACCTAGGATCACGAACCTGGGACTAGATAGCATTTATGCCAAAAACGGCTGTTTCTGGCGTTAATGATATCTAGTCCTAGGTTTTTTGCTTTGGGTCCTAAAAATCACCATTAACATCATTGAGATTGAGAAATTGTACAGACACTTTTTGGCAGATTCGATCTGTAAAAAAGGGTATGATTTTTTCCTCTGTGACGCTAGTGTCGCATACCTCAGCGCTTGAAATCGCCAATCCGCGGTGGGCACGCGTGGTTATTAAGCCCATACTCTCTGTCTGAGAGAAGCCCTGTGCCCTACAGTGGGACGTATATAGGCTGCTTATGATTATGATATGGTACAGTCCCTCCATAATAATGACATTTTCCTCATTGTATAATTGAAAATACGCAAAAACACATGTTTTTCAATGCAGTTGCTCGTAAAGTTTTCTTTTTTGTGCAACAAAATTATGCGGAAACCGACTCTTTACTTCACGCGTGAAATAAAACAGTACTGAAATCCTTTATTTCACGCCTGAAATAAAGTAATTTTTTTAAATTTTTGACTGCAAGGAGGTTTTGCTGTCCAAAAAAAAAACAATTATTTATAAGTATGCGCGCTCTAGCAATAATTGAATGATGATAAACACCATAACACATAAGATTCTTGATTACCTCATTTAAAAATACGTGTTTTGTTTCCGCAAACAAAAATATTTTTCACGTTATTGGCTGTATGTAACCTTTGCCTCAAGAAAAAAAAACTGTATGAAACGCGCGCAAAGAAAGCACGCCATTTTGTTGTAAATAGGCTTTGGTGGTTTTGTTGTATTTCCTCGCAAAATGCATTGAAAAATGTTGTACGATACTTGAGCGTAAAATGTTTTTATCCGAATGCGTATAAAACCTTACTTTCCGCACATGTATCTCAAATAACTATTATATGTTTCTTCAACAGAATGATGAAGCTGATGGGTTGGGAGGGCGGCGCCTTGGGGGCGAGGGGCGAAGGTATCACCGAACCTATCATGCCAGCCCTGGATATTGTAAGTTGAACGCCAGTTGTCTGTTTTATTTGGATGTATGTTACAGTAACAACTGATAAAAACCTGATCACACCAACGGTCTTATTTATAAGAACACGATTCCTTAAAACACTCCCTAAATGCATTCTAAAGTTAACGTCAGGATGTATTAAAGGGAAATACTGTTTAAAGTGCTTACGAGGAGTGTTTTAGAGGAGTTTTTAGGGTTCCGTACCTCAAAAAGAAAACGGAACCCTTATCATCATCATCAGCCATTTGACGCCCACTGCAGGACATAGGCCTCCTTCGTGGTTTTCATAACCATGAGGGGTTTTGCCATAATCGCCACGCTTGGCAGGCGGGTTGGCGATCGCTGTATGCGGTTGGAATCTCAGGAAGACGCTGCTGCCCGTCTCCTGGTAATTGATTTCCTTGGTCGCCTTCTACGACATCCACGGATGGAAATGGAGTGACGCTATTCTTAATCCGGCGCCATACGGAACTCCACACTATATCTCCGTAACCCCCGCAGGTCTCAGGCGCCGGCCTTGGGCATTCGCCCACTCGCAAGAAGCGTGAGCGTCGCGGCGAACGTTCTCGGGACACGCGAACCTCGGCGCAGTTCCGGCGGCGGCTGTTAGAAGGCATACTGTCTTTGTTGCGGCATCAGGACTTGAAGGACACGGACGTTGGTAAGATGCCGACTGGTGGCGCGATAGACTAGCCTGACTGGTGACGGACTAGATTGGTAGCGTCATAGACTGGAATGGCTGTGAGATAGATTAGACAGACCAGATTGGCAACAAGACAGATTAGACAGTCAGATTGGTAGTGAGTGAGATAGAATAGGCGGGCTGCTGACAGACTCTAAAATGGTTGAGACTGGTGATGGTTGACCCTTGCGTGAACTCGTGAGCTCGTGAACGGGTGCTGTTCGTGTGTCTGGCCGCAGCATTAATGTTTTTCCAATTCAAATTCAATTCAAATATTTTTATTCATTGTAAAAACAGAATGTTTACTTAATGAACGTCAAAGTTGTTAGTTTCACAATTAATGGATTATGTGGAGAAGAAGCTAAGAAAGAAACTCCACATTTATTCTTTTCAAAACACGTTTTAACTTAATTAACAGAGTTTTCAACTTAAAATATTAGTCATTAATGTGTTGAACACTAGTCACAATCGTCCTTTAAATAATATTAATCTACTGTTTAATGCCAAACATCTTTGTCCTCCAAATAATCCTTGATGTTATAGTAAGCCTTTTTGCACAGAAAGTGCTTAACACATTTTTATTTTTTCCTTTTCTTCTTTTTTTTTCCACCTTCCTACTTTTGTAAGAAATGTTATCTTGGCTTTTAAAGTCATTGGTGGCTATCACGGAATCATATCATATAGGCTTTGATGTATAACTTTAAGATGATCTGAGAAAAGATGGTCAGAGTGGAGTTTTTTTTTTTTTTCCCCGCTGCCTTTTTCTCCACTACAAATACGGCCCGAAGGCAGCGGCTAACATTGACATTCAAGCAAACAGAATATAAATACTTTACGTTGAAATAAATTATTGATTTCTGATTTCTGATGACTAGATGCATAGAATTACAGTCTGAACTGAGCGCGGTGTAGATTCACTAGATTGGAAACGCGAACCTCGGCACAGTGCATGCGGCGGGCAAACTTTCTCTGCTGCGGCAGCAGGACTTGTGGGACACGGACGTCGGCAAGATGCTAGCGACGCAGACTAGACTGCTGGCAGACTAGATTAGTAGCGACACCAATAGATTGGTGATAGACTAGGCTGGCAGCGAGACAGTCCTGTCAGACTGCTGATAAACCGACTGACTGGTAGGGAGTCGGTTTAGGCTGCTAGACAAGAGCTGGATGTGGGTGGGTGAGTAACTGAGTGTGAGTGTATTAGTGAG
Organism: Yponomeuta malinellus; assembly: GCA_947308005.1. Classification (NCBI taxonomy): domain Eukaryota; kingdom Metazoa; phylum Arthropoda; class Insecta; order Lepidoptera; family Yponomeutidae; genus Yponomeuta; species Yponomeuta malinellus. Next base: position 2,975,776 of record OX371021.1, on the reverse strand, counting down.
TGATGAGTGGAAACGAGAGAGAAACTGAACTATTGCTGTTCTAACTTAACCATTAATTGTCGAACATGCTATGACGTTTTTCGACTCTCAGTCGTAGTTTTGAGAGTTTTGGATTTTTGTGGCTCATTGGACGACATCTTCCTTACTGAAGCATAGGCTTTTTGGAAGCATAACCAACGCCTTATTTATAAAATCATGATTCCAATTCTTCGTTCTAGTTACCTTCGGTCGAAGGCACCATTGGAACAGTTCAAAGTAAACTGTTTTGAGTTCAAATTCGACGTTCAAAAATCTGTAAAATTTCAAATGAATAGTCGAAGTCGTTTTATAATACATAGTTACAATTAAATTTTGACTTAAGTAGGTACACCATTAGTGATTAGGAAAAAAAAACTTAAATTTCTGCATACTTAACTCAAAACATGTGATTTTGGAGATATTCCGGTAATGATTCCGACCGACAACATAATAATAACTTTCAAAATCAAAATCAAAATCAAATTTTTTTATTCAAAGTAGCACAGAAACTGCGACTTAATGAACGTTACAAGTTAAACTAGGTGTCCATTTCAAAATCTAGATCATTTTGGAGAAAAAATGGACAAAAAAACTCCAAACTTAGTCTTTTCAAGTCCTTAATTTACAGGATTTATATAAATGTTCTAAAACTCATGCATTGAACTGGCTTTAATTCCAGACATCATTGTCATCTAAATAATCTTTAATGTTATAGTAGCTTTTTTGGCACAAAGTGCGCTTCACACATTTTTTGAACCGCGTTTCTGGCAAGCTTATTATATCCTCAGGGATCTTATTGTAGAAACGTATACAATGCCCCATAAAGGATGTATTAACCTTTGCCTTCGTAATATTTTATTTCATAATAATAATAACGTTCACACAACACACTCACTTGTCCTGGTCCCAAACTAGGATACCCTGTGCTATGGTAACCAGGCAAGGACGTCACAAACATGAAGATACACCCAGACTGAGGCCACTTGTACAAGCGCACGGCGGCCTCCAGTGGGAATCGAACCCACGACCTCTGTTTTGGTAGCTAAGCGCCTTAACGGCTAGACCAACAAGGCGGTCGGTCATATACCAGGCATATACCTAGATGGAATATTCTTTTTTCTAATGAGGTCCCTGAGAAGTGTGTCTGGTTTTACTTTGAATGACAGAGAATGTTGTGGTCTGAAAGAGGATGTAGTGACTAGAATTGAGAAAGGAACGTCTTAGCAAGGAGCAAAAAAGTAAGCGAAAGCGTGTATGCAACGACTAATTAATGTTGATGAAGCGAAAGTGACCTGTCAGGATCGTGGCAGGTGGCAGTCCCTGGCCTCTGCCTACCCCTCTGGGATATAGGCGTGAGTTTATGTATGAATTATTTTTTTCTCTAGAGTTCCAAGATCCCCTGTGCAAGAAGGCGCGAGCCTTCGTCCGCGTCCTAGTCGAAGCCTTCAACGCTCGCAAGAACGTCGGCCTCAACGCTGATGAGGAAAAGGATCTTGTCTGCCGGATCCTGGCCAATCTCAAATGCAACACCAAGCTGGCGCTCGAGGCCCGGATGTCTGATGACTTGAGGTGGGTGGAAGATGAATAAAGTTGTCAGGAGGCTGTTCGCTCAAACATAACTTAGATAGAGTACATAAAAAATTATCCGTGTGGCGCCGGATTAAGAATAGCGTCACTCCATTTCCTTCCGTGGATGTCGTAGAAGGCGACTAAGGAAATACATTACCAGGAGACGGGCAGCAGCGTCTACCTGAGATTCCAACCGCGTACTGCGATCGCCAATCCGCCTGCCAAGCGTGGCGATTATGGCAAAACCCTTCGTGGTTATGAAAACCACGGAGGAGGCCTGTGTCCTGCAGTGGGCGTCAAATGGCTGATGGTGATGACATAAAAAAGGGGATTACTCAACGAACTTTTTTTTCTTAGCCTATATCTGCAGGGCACAGGACTTCTCTCAGAGAGAGAGTGTGGGCTTAATTACCACGCGTGCCTGCGGTGGATTGCTGATTTCAAGCGCTGAGGAATGTGAGCACCTCAGACGCTCAGGTTTTCTCATGATGTTTTGCCTTCGCCGAGTTCTGTGAGTTTATGTATGTAAAGATGTGTCTCCTGCTAAAAAACATTCCGTTTTCTTTGCGCAAAACATTTTCGTTGCTAGGGGAAGCAAAATAAAAAGTTAATTTGGAGCATTGAAAACCAATTGTTTTGTGTAATGTTTCATGATAAACACGAGCAGGAGACCCAGCTTAAAATAGTAAATGTACTTTTGGAGTGTTCTTTTTGTCAATGTTTTCGAAAACAATCTAGTTTTTGAAATGGATAGACGCGGCAGTGCGATGACAATAGTCGCGCGTTTTAAATGTCAAAAGTCGCGACTTTCCAGTGCATTAATTGTCAAATTCTGTCACCGACTCACCGTGCAACTTGTAAAAAAAAATAACTAATTTAAACATATTTTGTAATAAAGTTAACTTCCTCTTATTGTATTTTTATTTTCCTTTTATTTTATTTCTTATATTTTATCATTTTTAGTCTGCCCAAATCAGCACTTAGTACGTAATATTCTGTTGTCAAAATTGTATGATGTCGTTAAATCTGAAATTTCTCAATAAAACATCACTTTTCTTCCAGACTAGTAACAATATCGAAGCGGACCTCCACGCAAACGCTGACCACCTCGCGCAAGAGGCGAAAAAAGAGCATTAACACCGTGGCAGAACCCGACGACTCTGAAGACGAGACCCTCGTGTCAAAATGCCCCATGCCCGGCTCAGGTGACACTGTCACGACGTCCGACATTGACAATCTGCTCAAAAGACTCGGAAAGTCTAAGAGCGGCTCAAGGAAATCACTAGTCGCGCTCGCCTACAGAATAATCTTCCTGAAGAAGCTTTTAAACTTCGTCAGCAGTAAACAGCTTGAACAGACGATCAGCTTTCAAGATATACTGAACAGTAGGCAGTGTAAGTTTATAGAGAATATGATTGTGATGATAAATAAAAGAGAGAAGGCTGGCTACAGCACGCGGACGGAAAATGACCTCTATGCCGATATAAAGAAGAGGGTGGATTGTTATTTGAAGGTGAAGTTTACGGATAATTTCAGGTGAGTTTCGCAAATTTGACAAATATGCTCAGCGCCATGAGGTGACGGTGAATTCGTGTCTTAGGCTCGTTAGCACTATTTAAAGGGAACTTTCTAAATGCTACTTAGATAGAAAATAGAAAACGTTTATCCGTCTTCAAAATCAAAGGGTTTTTTTTATTCATAGTAACACGGAAACTGTGACGTAATGAACATTACATTAGTTTATGATGAAAGGTACATTTCCTTGAAATATTGCTAACGATTTCAACATCACGCCGTAGACTACAGTTCCTTGGATGTGGACAAATATGCACATACTGTACATAAACTCTCGCCGGAATTCCGGAGGGGTAGGCAGACACCAGGGTTTGCCACTTGCCGCGATCTTGAAGAACCTGATCGCTTCATCTCATTCATTAAGGGGATCCAGAATGCTAACTGGCGCCATAAGTGAAAAAAAAAAAACATATCTTCTTTTACAGATCGCATTTGCAAAAAGTGTCTGTACAATCTCTCAATCATATTAACAGTGATTTTTAGGAGCCACGAGAAAGAACATAGGATCGCAAACCTGGGGCCAGATAGCATTTATGCCAAAAACGGCCGTTTTTGCTTGAATGCTATCTAGACCCGGGTTTTTGACTCAGGCTCACGGCTATGGGTCCTAAAATCACTGTTATCATGATTGAGAGATTGTACAGACACTTTTTGCAACTACGATCTGTACAAAAATATGTGTTTTTTCCTCGGTGACGCTAGTGTTATGGGCGCAACTTAATCGTTGCATGCACGCTTGCAATTCCTAGAGTCTGATACATACATCGTTTTTAATAGATCGATATAAGCACGATAATAGTGGTGATTTGTCCCTATTTGGTATTCTACTGAGCACTAGCTGTGATGACATTCCAATGGTGTCATCATAAGCAGCCATATACGTCCCACTGTAGGGCACAGGCCTTCTCTCAGCATGGAGAGAGTATGGGCTTAATCACCACGCGTGCCCACCGCGGATTGGCTATTTCAAGCGCTGAGGCATGTGAATAGCTCAGACACCCAGGTTTCCTCACGATGTTTTCCTTCCTACATAACTTAGAAAACAAAGTCATAGGTACATGCCCGCACTGGGAATCGAGCCTGGGTCTCCCGCTTCCGAGTTCAATGTTCTACCCACTAGGCTACCACCGCTTCAATTCCAATGGTGTAACCCGTGCAAATTAAGTAGGCACCTCTCACAAGTATTCTCAACTAAGAGCGAACTGTCATTATCATCATCATCGTTATCATAATTTAGTTTTTCTTATGTTATCTCTGCATGCCAGTTTTATTGCAAATTTGAGCCGTTAGTAATCCTTGTTGTTAATAACATTTCTTTTTCTTAACTTATAATCATGCTGTGCTTATAAGTGTAGGCTTATGGACTGGAACAAGTTATAATGTTTCATCGCTTTTGTTGTGTAATACATGCTTTATGGGACACGCTCTATTCTACTACAAGACTCCTCAAGATATATTAGGATTGGCTCCGACGCGGCTTAAAAAATGTGTTAAGCACACTCTGTGCATAAAAGCTTACTATAACTTTACGGATTATTCAGAAGACAAAGATGTTTGGTATTAAACGGTTGATTAATATTAAAGAGTATTTATAGGACGATTGTGTCCAGTGTTCAACACATTCATGAGTAATATTTTAAATTAAAACTCTTTTAATTAAGTTAAAACGTGTTTTTAAAAGAATTAACGTGGAGTTTCTGTTTTAACTTAATCTATTAATTGTGGTACTAACAACATGGACAGTGAACATTTTGTTTTTATAATGAATAAAAATATTTGAATTGAATTGAACTGTATTGTGTGCCAAATAAATAAAAGAAAATTATGAAGCTCGAATCGCGCGAGACGCCTAGTTAAGGTGCACGGGTTATACCATTGCAATGCGATTGGTTACAAGACTAAAAATGGTGTCAATGAAGAAGCCATTAACGTACTAATATGACTGTATTGAACAATGCATTATAGAGACTCACCCCCTGGTGGGTTTCCACGCATGGTTTCGGGTACTTATGGTCTTGCCCTTCGCTAATAAAGCTCCTAGTCGGTTTATGTGTGTTCGCCCGCAGCTTCCCTTACCAGCCCTTCAACCCAAATTCCTCTCCATATGTCTAAACCATCACAATGTCCCTTTCTTAAGTTTGGTCACTACATCCTCTTTCAGTCTAAAACATTCCCTAATAAAGTAATAACATTATTATTTTTTAAGTTATATATGATCACACAAATCAATGTATTTCTCTGATCAGTCCATAAAGAGTCCACTGCTGGTATAAGCCTCTTCACCTTCGCACCAACCCTTTGTCCTATGCCAGTCTCGTCCAATGTTTTCCAACCGTTGCTCTTCGCAAACTGCAATCAGTTGTGTTCACAGCGGGATACTCTAACTAAGGGATGTGTTAATTTACTTTACTCACTTGTGTATATTCTTTTTATTGCACTAAACCCGTGCTGAGGACAATTTTAAAAACCTATTTAGAGGCTAAAAATTCCACCCATGCCGAAATTGCTTAGGCCAGATGTCGCTGCCTGTACGTAATACAGAGAAGTTCGTAAAGAGGCTCGAAATTTCGCCGATGCTTGCACTTGCCCATTAGCTCAGTTGGAAGAGCGCTGGCACGGTTAGCCAGAGGTCGCGGGTTCAAGTCCCGGCATGGGTGGAAGTTTTAGCCTCTAAATATGTTTTCATTTGTGTATTTCACTATAAGGTTACTTTTATGTGTAACTCATCGGGTTGTAACCCCCAACAAATAAAATAAAATAAGCCGCTTTCACACAAATCCATATCCTCCTGAAGTTGCGATGCTTGGAGGATCTTTGGCTTAAGGTGGAACTTTTTCAAATTTGTTGAAAATTTTCATAATTATACAGTGAAATTAAATCTGTTTGCATTAATTAAAAACTTTATTTGCGCCAATATACAGTTTTTTTTAAAAAAGCAGTTGTTAATAGCTTAAATGAGTTCGACATATTAGTCCATACAAATATTATCATCTTATTTAACCTATTAAACTATGTACTGTTTTATTCATGAAAATATATATTGCCGCAAATAAATCTCATTAATTAATGCAGATAGACATTATTCCAGTGTATAATTATGTAATTTTTTTTAACAAATTTGGAAATAATCATTTGTATGGGAATCGTTCCACCTTAACGTTTTTTCCGCTATTCAATGAGTTGTAAAGTTAGCCGATATTTTCATTCATCTTTGCCTGAATGCGATTTGGTGAAATTTGACCTCACTTAATCAAGGCTAAATTTACTTCTGTCATCTCGCTAGATCGCACGTTGCAACATTTTTAATTATTGCAAAATAATGAATAATTTTGACAAATTAAAGTTGTATCAAGGAAGTATTAGATATATTCTTTGGGTAATATTTTTAAATCATATTATAAGGACATATTCAATATATTTTTGAATAATATGATAAAGAGAATTTTTCACTAAAATGAGTTCATGGTTCTCATGTCGTGTTTCAAAATGTCCGTTATTACATTTTCTAGGGCTATGGCCGCCATTTACTGCATTTGTCTAAAGCATAATCTTTTGAATAATCATTAAAGTTGTTAGGATGTGCTAGCGACAAGTGTACCAAAAATGAAAACTGCGAAAACGGCATGCTGTCTCGCTCGCAAATTCTAACATTTTTAATTATTATAAAAATAGTAAATAGGCAATAATTAATATTTTTAATAAGCGGTGGTAGCCTAGTGGGTAGAACATTGGACTCTGAAGCGGGAGACCCAGGTTCGATTCCCAGTGCGGGCATGTACCTATGACTTTTCTTTCTAAGTTATGTACATTTGTAAAGTTATAGTAGCAATACCACTCGCTAACGGTGAAGGAAAACATCGTGAGGAAACCTGGGTGTCTGAGCTATTCACATACCTCAGCGCTTGAAATCGCCAATCCACGGAGGGCACGCGTGGTGATTAAGCCCATACTCTCTCTCTGAGAGAAGGCCTGTGCCCTACAGTGGGACATATATAGGCTGCTTATGAATAATTAATAAGTAATAATTTTATTGTGGTCTGAGGCTTTGCTGGGCAATAAAATTACGGACGTTTTAAATACATTTTTGTTTTCCTATAACCTTATTTTTGACTAAGAAAAGGTGCTTCTAACTTATAACACAGATCCACACTTTGAAATAATAAGAGACAAAAAACGATTAATTTAGAATAGTTTAAAGTTTAAATACTTTTAAACTATTTTAATAGTTTAAATAGTTATCAAAAATCTAAAATACCCATAAATTTTATTATCTATCGCCGCCTTCGACATCTATCAAAAGTATACTCGTATTTTTTACACTCACTAAAAATGTTACTACGTAACAGCAGCTTTAAGGTCGCTGTTACACTTGACAAGCTGTCTCGCTCGCACGTTCTATCATTTTTCGTGATTGTAGTAAAATGAGTATATTTTTGATAAATGCCGTCCGTTTGACTATTTTTTTTTGCGTATCCTGTACCTAGTTTTTGTTTGAGAAAATTGTGTACAAATATTAATACTTTTTGAAACAACATGCCTTTATTAGAACCTAAGCATAGGAAAATTAAACAAAAATGTCCGTAATTTCATTATCGCTCAAACCCTCAGACCATCTTTATGGAAGTCTCTAATTTACATTTTTACAATCGCTAAAAATGTTGGATTGTGCCAGCGAGATAGCATGAGAGACGTCACCTAATGCCTTAATGGACGTGCCATTTTCTGTTCGAAGTGAGGGCGAGAAACGGGCCCTAAAGGCGGCCACTGGGACGCTAATGAAGCTGCGTAAAAAAACTAAATCCTCACGACACTGAACTGGCGAGGTAGGCAGACACAACGGGACGGGGTTGGCAATTTGCGTGGTATTAACAATAGTTATAATAATAATTTCCAGACGACACAATCACTTGCCCAGCCCTTCTATCACGTAACTGTCTACTCTATTCGGCCAACCATTTTGACAACTCCAAAGTGTCAAAATATGTATGTATCTGACAGTTCGGATTAGGTCAAATCGGACAACTCCATACAGCGGAGGACTTACGTAGTAGCGCCCCTGGTAGGGACTACAGGTCTGGGTGTATTTCCGCACGTGGTATCCTAGTTAGGGAACTAGGATACCATGTACGGAAATATAGCAACACAGGCCGTTTCATTTTTCATTGTGTGTGTACATACAATAAAAAATATTCTATCAGGTTTTGGGTCAACTATTTTGACGTTACCGAAGTGTCAAAATATGTATGTATTTGACAGTTCGGCGTAGGTTAAATCTGAAAACTCCATACAGTGGAGGACTTACGTAGTAGCGCCCCTGGACCCTAACTAGGATACCCTGTACGGTACACCCAGACTGAGGCCGTTTCATGGCCCTTTAATTATTTATTGTATGTGTACATACATTCATAAGCAGCCTATATACGTCCCACTGTAGGGCAAAGGCCTTCTCTCAGAGAGAGAGAGAGAGAGTATGGGCTTAATCACTACGCTTGCCCATCGCGGATTGGCTATTTCAAGCGCCGAGGTAGTGTAAATAGCTCAGACACCCAGGTTTCCTCACGATGTTTTCCTTCACCGTTAGTGAGTGGTATTGCTACTGTAACTTCATGTGTACATACAATAAAAATATTCTATCTATGTATTAGGTATTAGGTAGCAGGACTTACGTAGTAGCACCCCTGGGGCCTACTCCGAATATTTTGAAACTTTGGAGTCGTCGAAATGGTTAGCCCGATAGAGTGGACAGTTACGTGATAGAAGGGAAGGACACTTATGGTTAGATAGGACTCTTATGAATGTATTGGCTCGTCCGTAGCGCGTAGTCGGACTTATCCGACAAAAAAATCAAATAAGTTAATCCGGACCTGGGGTGCTACTAGGCAAGTCCTCCATTATATGGAGTTTTCCGATTTAACCTACGCCGAACTGTCAAATACATACCTACATATCTTGACACTTCGATAACGTCAAAATGGTTAACCCAAAACTCAATAGAAAGATAGAATATTTTTTATTGTATGTACACATACAATAAAAAATGAAACGGCCATGAAACGGCGTCAGTCTGGGTGCATTTCCGTACATGGTATCCTAGTTCCCTAACTAGGATACCATGTACGGAACAGTGGGTGTATTTCCGTACATGGTATCCTAGTTCCCTAACTAGGAACACGATAGAACACACTGCGGACTCGTCAAAGTTGTTAATCCAATAGAATGGATAGGAACGCTGAGTTAATAATGGGTATACGAAAGTATTTGCTTAAAAAATCTTATGTTCTCGTCTAGGACGTTGAAGACAAATCTCTCAATCATGCAAATAATGACTTTTAAGACTGACGACCGGGAACTTATGGACTGGATAGCATTTGCGTTGAAAACAACAGGGTTTTTTTTACAGTAAAAAAGCCGTATTTGGCGAGTTACTCAGTTACCCGTGTGGCGCCGGATTAAGAATAGCGTCACTCCATTTCCTTCCGTGGACGTCGTTGAAGGCGACTAAGGAAATCAATTACCAGGAGACGGGCAGCAGCGTCTTCCTGAGATTCCAACCGCATACTGCGATCGCCAACCCGCCCGCCAAGCGTGGCGATTATGGCAAAACCCCTCGTGGTTATGGTTAAACCACGAAGGAGGCCTACGCCAAATGGCTGATGACGATGATGACTCAGTTCTCGGTAGTGGGTCCTAGAAATTATTATTTACACGAGGGAGAATAAGAAGACACTGTTACAGAAAAGATCAGTAAAGGAAGATACGATTTTTTATTGGTGCGGTTAAGGAACCTCGTTGCGGAGCCTGTAACAGCCGTTTTAATTGAAACAAAATAAGGTTCAAAATTGTTTAAAGCAATACAGAGTGTACGCTTATCGACACACGATATAAATGAAAACTTCGGCAAGAATACTCAAGGAGCTCTCGTCGCCTAGCAAATAGAAAATAGGCTCGAGGAAGGCGGCCCTTCAAGGAGGTTCCCATACAAACGTAGTTTGATTTTAATTCACAAACGACATTGTAGATCGCAATGAAACCATACCAATACATTAAGAGGACACAAATCGAGGTTAAAATTGGAAATAGACATCAAAAAGAAATTCTAGCCTATTGGATAGTTTCTATGAAAAGTGTTATGGGGCTGTAATTTGTTTTTTATTCTGTTATTCTCAGTTGTAAGCACGAGCCAAGCAGTGCCGGATTAAGCAAGCGCGGGGCTTGTAGCAAATTTTAGCAAGGGGCTCTTGGTTTGCTTTAGGTTAGCCAGTGTTTGGTATATGCAATAAAAAGAACTGAAGATACAGATCTTTCCGCGAATAGTACATTATTTTGCTGTGTATAATTTATTCAGATTTTTTTTTAATATACGAAAGTATTTTGTGGACAGAAAATAAACAAATATTTTATCTTATAAAGAAGATAATATTTTTCTTGAAAATTATTATTTTTTTACGTTCAGAAATCGGGGCCATCAAATGCGCGGGGCCCGTAGCAGTTGCTATTCTTGCTACGTGGTTAATCCGCCACTGGAGCCAAGCTTGATTTGCGTCCTTTAAACATATCGGCAAACTGTCATTGAGGTCCGGCATGTCGTTTGTGAATTAAAACCAAACGTTTGTATGGAAATTGCCCCAAGGCGGCCTTAAGGACGAAGTAAATAATGTTGACTTCTTACTTTCTTTGTCCACAGGAAAATCTACCTCCAAAAGAAGTACTACACAAAGAGGTTCGTAAACAACTCTACGTCCGGTTCCGGTACTAGAGAAGAAAGAGAGACAGCTGAATCGTACGGCTGTAATAATAACGGCAAAGATTACAAGAACCGTCCTGGTGACCACGAGGAAGACGATCCCGATGAAGATTACGAGAAGAGAATCGAAGACATGATCGTTCTTTCTGATTCCGACGATTCCGTCATCAGCCTGGAGTGCGATTATGAGGTTTTAGATGAAGACGATGAGCGGAGACCAGATAAACTTGATAAAGCATATAAAAGTCGTAAAGATAACGTTGAAACAGTTGATCGGGAGCCGAAAGATTTAACGGATTGGAATGAAACTGCAGATATGAGTGAGGTTAGAGTTGCTAAAACTGTTAACCATGTAACCAAAAACAACAATATTGATGCGGCAGCGAAAGTAATCTTTATACACGATCCAACTGAGATAAGCGATGAAACGTTGTTGAAACGTTGTAAGAATATTGCAAGTGATGCAAGTAAAACGCTTAGTAATAATGATAAAATAATCGAAAATGTGACTGACATTGCAAGTGAGATTGTTCTAGATGATAACGTTAGTTGTAAGTCTATTAAAGGTGATAATTACAATCAACAGATATTGGTTGATGATGATACACACCGTGATAATGGGAGAAATACTTCTCATGCTAAAGATAACATTCACGAAGCAATACCTAACGAAGAGTTGGACATACAAATTAAGAATTTAGACACTCTTAAATTAGAACCGCAATCCCCTTTTACTATTACTGATGTTAGGTCTTTAAGTACTAAAAAACAAAATAACGTTTGCAATACTGCTGCTTTGAGCAATGGCGTTGAACAATCAGCCAACGGTGACGATCTCATAGAAATATCTAACATAGTAGCAGAAAACTTCCAAATAAAACCTAATACACCTACAAACATTGACGACAAAGATACAGTTGTAATCAATAATGGCGAGAAACAAGACTGTAATGTCGACAATGCTAAAGCGGATAACATGAAAGCACACGAAATGTCTGAGAAGGGAGACTACGTGTCTGACTTTAGTCCTGGTTCTAGCAAGAGGTCGAGGACAGAATCTGAATGTTCCGAGACACAAGTCCCCAAAAAGCCTAAGATACAACTCGACGAAGACAAGAAATTCGTCGCCATTGTACCTTGCAACCCCGGAAAGGAAATAAATAAAGAAATCGCCGCCCAGATACAGGAAAACATGTTGAGAACGCTAGAAGATTCGAGCGACCAGCCTTTACTTAATTGCAACGGAATTATCGAAGGCACATTGCAGTACAAATGTCACGACGCCAACTCGTTGCAGTGGATCGAAACGTTCGCCCTGAACTTGCAAATTGACGATTCCCAATTCAAACTCATTGACAGTACCGAAGATGCCATTAGAAAGCGAGATGATAAAATCAAAATGGCGGTCAGAATTAATTCATTCCTGCAGGAGAATGCCAAAGATGTGTTCAAAAGAATAGAACAGTACAATACGGCTATAAAAACTGACCACTGGATTGTTTTGTCCGAACAGATGTTCGATGGATACCATGTTTTTACTGTACTAATGGATTATGACTCTTACAAGAGCATAGAACGCTGTAGCTTCTCCTTGTATGCTGCGATAGACAGCGTACAATTCAGTAGAATATGGGTATAATCAAGTGGTAGCGATTTTATTCGTAAGGATAATCTGATAAGTGGACAATCATTCGCAATTCCAACATTCTAAACCAAAATAAAATAAATGTAGTTTCTCAGCAGTTTTTAGCCGTTTAGTTCTTTTTTAAGTATTTAGGTACAGATCAGACATCTTGGGCAATGGGCATAGGCGATTTTTGGGACTCTTTGGCGAACTGAAAGTGGCGCGGGGCTGGGGAGGGTCTTTTCGGCCTCGCGATTGGTTGATAGGTCGCTCCCGGGACCCCGCGCTGCACTATTTTTCCGCCTTTTGTGCGGCGTTTTGCTCAAGATGTTTGTCGGAAACTGTAACTACTTATAACGATTTTACTTTCTTTTTCTAATTAGAATGAATACTCAAAATTCCATTATAGATTTTGCATTGGGAGCATTATATCGTGATTTATTACAGTACCTTGTATATTTGGTAATTTATTTGTACCTACCTAAGCACTTTAAGTTATTGTAAATACTTAGCAATAAAGTATTGTCTTTTTGTTTCTTACACATTCATAGTTTTATTTTATGATATTGGAGATACAGCGAGGCGATTCGGAAGTGAAACGAAATAATTATTTCATCGAAAATTATTAATTCCATTTACATAAACTCACCCCTGTATCCCAAAGGGGTAGGCAAAGACGAGGGTTTTCAACTAAATAGTCACGAACCTGACACATCTCTTTCGCATTAATCTAAGCCTCTTTTGTTTCATCATCATTCATTAGTCGCTGTATGCACGTTGGTCACAGGTAATTTTTATTTGCCTTTCGCTAATACATTCCCTATTTTGTTGAAGTAATGACCACTTGAACCTGGGTTCCTAACCGGCCCTTCCACTCGATATATTTTTATCGTCAATGTCAATTTTCCATTACGAAAACCCATTTACACCGCAAAGGCGGCGCGCGCGCCGGAATGCAGATCTGTAGCAGCGATTCTGCGTCTCTGCGGCAACATTGGATGAATCAAGAAAGAAAATCGTTAGATTGCAGCTGGAGCCAATCTACGGCGCGTCGCGCAACACTTTGTAGTCTGGGTGGTCTGGACTGACTGGCAGGCAAGGCAACCAATAAACGCTTAAAATGAACGCACCCTCTAGGCATAGACGATCTGTGGCCTAATTACGCTCACCAAATCCTGAGCGATTCCAATCGTCTAACTGTCAAATTCCATACTACCATACTTAGGCGGCACGAGAAATCAGTTTCTTTACGTTTTACGAAAATCAAATCACGTAACGACCCACGCCTATAGGGCCCCTAGGCGTGGGTCGTTACGTGATTTGATTTTCGTAAAACGTAAAGAAACTGATTTCTCGTGCCGCATCGCTGTTTTAAACACGTTATTTTAGTAACAGGTTTTATTTTCGAACTCTCTTACGGGGTCGCCGTTACAGAACAACTGCTGCAATGTTTACGACGTTACTTGTCACAGGCAACGTTTTTCCAGGTACAGTTAGGTACATCAATAATGTTTTTGTATAAAATAAGAAGAAGAAGCAGAAAGACATTAATTAAGACAACAAGAGAAAGAAAACTAAATAATCAATAGACAAATCAAACTGTAACTGACACTAAACAACTTTCCTTTATATTTTATTCAGGCTTTGAACTAGCTGCATCAAATGTGCTCAGTTGTTTCTTTAACTAAGATTACTAGTAAAATGTTATTGATAATGCGTATTAAGAAGTAATTTGATAATAAATACAATGATTTAAAATATTTAACGTTATCCAATTTATGTTTTAGTAGTTTTTTTGTCTTTCCTCTTTTTCTAATAAAATTCTACTTGATAGCAATTTTTATACCAACTTTTTATTTCTAAAAACACGATTCCTCTAAAACTTTCCTCAAATCTAGCTTAAATACTCTGTCGTAGTCTTCCTATTTACCAAAGACTAAATATTTAAAAAGGCATTTAAAGAGTGTTTTAAAGAATCGTACTTCAAAACAAAACTATTTGCGGCTCTTAAAACTCCCGAGCCATGCAACTCCAAAGAACCATAACCATTACAAAATAAAGACCAGTCTCGAGAATCTAAGTGCACAGTAATACCTACGTGTCAAAATAAAACGCATTGAATAATTCTTACTCTGCTTTGCTTTTGGTAGTCGCGTCTTTGGTTCGGACTCTCGCTCGGGAGCTTTCGTTTCACTTGAACGCCCCGGTCGGCTTGTATTGTAAACAGAGTTGCGACGCGTGTTCTGTGCGCGTGGCGGTGACACGTGAAACAGTAACATATAATCGATACAAAAGTCACATGTGACATAAAACTGTGCCACTGTTACATGCCACGAAACCAGCTATTGTAAATAGTTACGTAGGGAGGCAATAACGCACGTCCCAATAACGCACACCCCGATAACGCACACCCCGATAATGTACAGCCAATAATCCGTGCACATGTACACGGATTATTGGCTGTACACTATCGGGGTGTGCATTATCGGGCTGTACAAAATCGGTACGGGGCAATAATCCGCGTCCAACCATAGACAAGAAAATCACTTGATAGAGTGGTGCCTCGTTTACAGAAGCTATTTTGATTTACTTATTTAATAATTGTCAGACATGTTTCTGTTTACGCATCAGATTAACTAGGTATTTTAAAGTTAGTATTTTTATACGTAAGCTGAGAGATAAGTAAGCGTAAGACAAACAATATCAACCGGATTATGGTTGGAGACAAGTTCTCAGACTAACCTTCGTGTGACTGCTAAGGCTCGTGGTGGTCCATCTTGAACAAGAGCGTTTCGTAAAGGATTATCCATATTACAATCTGTGATTACAATGCGGTGCCGGTGATGTGCTGGCACAACGGTACAGACTCAAAAAAACTTTAAATACATTTACATGCATAAAAGCTATCGTAAAAATGCCCCATGTAATTAATCTTAATTTTCTTTTTTGCGTACTTCTTTGCACCTAAATTAGGTATGCAATTTCTCGCCTACACACACTTACATACAATGGAAATGTGGGAATTCGTTTTCGAAAATTAAATATTTAGCTTTGAAGCTCATATTTTGTTTCGAGTTGGGCGCCCCATCTCCCAAATACAGGGTTAGAAACGTGAAAAAATGTAAAATAATAATAAACTTAAAAGGAAAACTATCACGGCTAGTAGGCTTTACAAGTTAAAAGGCGATGAGGATAAAGTTGTTCTGACCGTACACTACTTTTATGTCTGGTTAAAATATCTTATAAACTTACAAAATTTCAGATGAAATCTAAGCTAGTCTTTAATCGGCTTCATGCCTGACCAGTAAGCTCTCACCTCCATGGATCAGTACCTAAATGGTTGAAAGAAAAACTCTGTGAAATTATAAGTAAGGATAGTCCGTTGGCACCTATTCTAGGGTAGTTAAATAACACTTTTCTTTATTGAATAGTCTAGTTTCTTTCTTAGAGTATAAAATAATATTACCATAGTTTCTTTACAAATGTAGTAATAATAGTAGGTAACTAATGTTTTGGCATTGCAAGTTGTTGATTGCACTCATGATGGGTTCTTGTACTCATGCCGAGTTATGTTTTAGATGTAATAGGTATGATTTGAGAAAAGATTGGCGTTCTTTTTCTGCCTTATTCTCCACAACTCAACCATAGGGCAGTGGCTCACATTGTAGCTGGACATTTAACAAAGAGAATCTAAATTATTATTTTCAGATAAGTTTCTGATTTCCGTCAACATCAGAAGAGTAGCTTGTGAGCAAATTAATACAATAGCTAGTCAAGCGAATTATTGTTATCTGACTCGTATGTAAGGATATGGACGAGTGTATTAGCAGAGTTAATGAATAAGAAAGTATGACAGGCATCAACCAGAGCGCTCGTGATAGGTGAAGATAATTGCGGCACGAGAAAATATCCTTATATTGTTCACATTTGAAACTTCACACACAACTCAGCAGCTGCTACATGTAGGTTAATGAACCTAGCTCATCTCTCCATTGATAGATTTGGCACGGGAACTGGCTACAGGAAGGATGTCGGCGCCAGGACGAAGGCGTAGGCAACGAAACTTGGTTTCGGGCATTTTAATTTAGGCATTGCGATCAGTGTGGCACCGGATTAAGAATAGCGTCACTCCATTTCCTTCCGTGGATGTCGTAGAAGGCGACTAAGGAAATAAATTACTAGGAGACGGGCAGCAGCGTCTTCCTGAGATTCCAGCCATATACTGCGATCGCCAACTGCAGGTTGCTTCGTGGTTTTGAAAACCACGAAGGGGGCCTATGTCCTGCAGTGGGCGTCAAATGGCTAATGATAATGATGATGATGATGATTGCAATCAGTTGTAATGGCTGACACGCCGGCACCCACAAGTAATCTGTTTCTCATACTGAAAAACGCGTCTTTCGTTTCGAGTCCCAGCTGAGCTAAAGCCTTCAATCACCTTGAAGAAGAATAGGTACCCATTAATAGGGATTTATTACTTTGTACGTCACCCTTTTCGAAGTTCAGAAATTACATTCGGTTTTTTTAATTGAATGAATGAATGACAAAAACAAGCTAGATATTTCATGTCAAGTAAAATGCGCTAAGCATATGTGAACGGGGCACCGACATGGACGCCAATTATTGGTCGTACAAAATCGTGCGTGCATTATCGGTCCGTACCGATATTGCGCGACCCGATAACGTACGGGCAATAATGCACACCCCAATAATTGGTGTCCCTTGGGCACGCATTATCGGGGTGTGCATTATTGGCTGTACGTTATCGGGTCGTACAATATAGTGACCCGTTACGTATAGTGCCACAAAGTTATCTGACCCAGTAGAGGTGTCAAATATAGTATGGAAACGTCAAGTTTACTATGAGAAAAGTGACGCCTTCACCGGGTCAGATAAGTTTGTCGCACTCTACGTGAAATAAGGTTCACGCCTACTGTCAATATCTCCTGTATTATACTAAAATTCAATGATTATACCTATATTCTTATCTATGATCAGTGTGACCAATTGTGGCAGATTTCTGCCATTTTGACAGATTTGGCTCCAAAATTTTAGGTGTGTCAGATTATGCTGACGATTTACTAAAATGGCAGATTTTGGCAGTTTTGTAAGATTCCAAGTGAACTTATATTAGTTTTAACGTTCAATGTAGTCATCTTCAACCACCTTAGAATTAATTTTATTTTTCCATGTAGGTAGGTATATTTAGTACAAAATTATTTTACCAAACTGGCAACCTCTGATTCACGCCCAGATTATACGGGGATTCCCCGCTTATTCAGTTTTTACACAGTTACGTCATATGATTATGAGCAGTAATAGATCTCTTCTAAGTTTGCCGCTGTTAAACGCTTCGTGTGAGAGAATATTCTCCCAATGAAATCTGAATAAAATCAATACCTATACTAGGAGGAACAGGTTCATACAATTACACAAACATGATGTGTCGGCTACCATTACCACAAAAGAGGTGATAAAGGAATATCCTTTAAACCAACTAAAGACATGATTAGAAAGATGTTATCAAAATCTATGTATACGGAAAATTAAAACGAAAATTTTGAGGCCAATGTAGATACGGTGTACTTATTGTACTGTAATTTTCAATACAGATGTAGTCTCATCTTCTCTCAGATAGTCTGATGATGCCACAAATGACACGTAGATAGGCTATTAATTGGCATAACTGATCAAGTGCGAGTAGGACTTTTGTTGAGGGTTCCGCTCTATTCCGTTTTCAATGAGAATTTATATGTGGTGTTGACTCTACATTCACATTCAATGTTCAACCTGTGAACACCTTGCGTAGCTGGCAGGCTATACACGGTTGAGTAACCAGGAAGGAAAAAAAATTAGATTGTAAATTGTTTTTTCCGGTCTGTCTGTGAAAATTTGTGATTGTGGTAGGTAGGTAGGTACATGACTGATCTAATTACATAGTTTATTAATGTTCAAGCAGATGCTGCAGTTTTCAGTTCCATTAAGTTATTTCTATTAGTCAGTGATAACTTTAGGTACATATTTATTGTAGTTTTTTTTATTAAACAATGTTGATTAAAGAATTTACGTAATGCATTTGATTTTTTTCGTTTCCTTGAAGGTGATAATATGAAGGCATATTTTTTGCAGGCCGCTTCCAACCAGTCTTTTTGGAAATCCATGGAGGAGGCCTATGTCCAGCAGTGGACTTCTTGTGGCTGAATGATGATGATGATGATATTTTTGGCGTCATGTTTGGCAGATTTTTGGCCCAGCATGTGGCAGATTCTCCACTTTTGAGATGGTCACACTATCTACGATCTCTATTTACTATTTAGTCCACAGAGAATATAATTTAGTCTGTGTTAATACCCAACAAACACTGCTGTTCGTAAATCTCCGCGTTTCTTCAAAACACAACACTTGCAAAATAGTTTCTCGATCACACTCGTAATCTCGAAAGGCCACCGCCCCTATGGCTCATTACAACCCCGAACCTCCCCTGTGGTCCCGGAGGCTGGCGATGAGTCAATCCAGCCACCCACCAAGCGGCAACATATGTCCGGATCCCAGACGCTTTTATCAGGACTCATACATTGGTTGGAGCGATGCTCCGTCAACTAGCAATAGTTGGGTACCCGCCCCGAGCCGGTCCGGGCCGTGGTTTGGCCAAAACCCACAAACAGCCAGGACCATTCGTGAGACGCAAATAAGCTCAATGGGGGGAATTTCTGTTCCAGTGGATAGCAGCCAAGCTGCTAGGTGCGTAACTTTTTTCGGTGTTATTTATGTAAGGACAATTCCTCTAAAATACCTTCAAGTGTATCTTAAACAGTCTGTGGTGAGGACTTTTCCTTTACCACAATCTATTTAAACTGCATTCTAGCTCTTACTATATAGGATTCAGCGGTTGGGGTGTAGGAAAGGGTGGCCGTACCTGGGACTTAGAAAAATTTTGACCAAAATTTTTTTTGGTGTAAAAAGTGTGTTTAAAATTTGGTTGTTAGGTCAATACACATAAGCAAAAATAGGTTCGAAGTTCCAGGATGGAGCGGAGCGCAGCGACGCTCCATCCTGAAACTTCGGGTGTTAGTTCTTTTTTTTATATAAAAGCGAAAAAAAATATTTCACTAAAAAACTTAGTTTTGAGTCAAACAAAAAAATTTTTGTTCTAGTTTACATTTCGCATTTTATTCATTTGGTCAAATTATACTTTAAGTGTTGAAATTTATAAAACTTTGTGTCGCTATATTTCGGCCATTTCTCAATTTAGAGAAAAAAAGTTCCAGTAAAAGATGCTTATTTTTACATATTCTTTAATGTTCTGATCAAAAAAGTAGTAAAAACGAGCAAAAAAAAAAATTAAAATTTTTCTAAGTCCTATATATGGGCCACCCTTTGCTACACTCTGACCGATTCAGCTTTATACAAGGTGGCGCTAAATTTGCGCGTTGGTGTCGTTTTGTTATGAATGATAAAAGAGCACTGTTTTCATAATGCTGAGTCAGATGCTCTTTGTGGCCTTTGACACACCACAGGATGCACTCTGACTCTCTGACTTTGTCTTGTATTATGTTGTATTTATGTGACTTGTTTTTCTTTTGTAGTTGTTTATGTTACTCATTATGCCTTTTTTTCTTGTGATGTGTTAATTTGCCCCAATAAAAGTCTTTCTTCTTCTTCTAAACAGTTTATTTAATAATTGGTTTTAAAAACCTATTTCATCTAATAATTGGTTACATTACTGGAAAGAATTATATCACTCAAATGGCTACCTCCCGAGTTGATGCATAATTGCACTTGTTTTACTGCATTTTGAATTGTTGCTCGCTAAAATCTGGCTCCAAATTGGCGTTTTCTACTTCAGTGTTAGCTCTCAAGTCTTGCAAGGGTCATGGTTTGTTGTGGTAAATGCGAGATTTTAGAAAGCCGCAAAGGAATTGTTGTTAGATCTGGCGATCTGGACGGCCAGTTCAAATCTCCAAAACGGGAGATCAATCAACCTGGAAATTGGTGCCTCAAAATCTCCATCAACATTGGCCACTTGAGCGATATAATTTTTTAAATTTTTTTCAAGTAATGTAACCAATTATACACTTTCACATAAACTTTTGATGAAAACAGAGCTCTTTTTTTCTTCATTTGTAACAAATTGCCAGCTAATTCAAATTACGACATTAGTTTTGTTCCACCTTGTATAAGGACCAGCAAGCAATATTTGTACATTCCTTAATTTTGCTATAACGCTCATTCCATGGTGACAGATGTGACATTTTAATTTACATTTTGAACTTTAATTCTTTCATTTATCAACGATTTTAATCACTATGACGGGTGCGTGACGTGTAAGGAAATTAAATTGGTTTCTGCAAGCATGATTCACAGTATGTTTGCTAATTATATATCTTTATTTATTGGAAAATTCATCAGTTAGTGAGCGAAGGTTGCCTACATCATCATAATTGTGGATAATATATACATTCAAAATTCAATGGTGATGGGTGTGACCAGATATTGTGACGGGTGTGAACAGTACAGAATGTACATTAAAAATATTCATTTACAGGCATAAATATGTTTATTTTTCGACAATATCTATTGTTTTTATAAATTTATGAAAAATCCGATCGCCTTTCGTAACTAAAAAAAGGTTTAGATAAGAGATTTGAAGTTGATGTCATCATATAGCAGATTTTTTCTTTCAAACGAGACTTTGGTTATTTTTATAGATAATGGAATGTATTCACTTTTACTTAGTATTGTATAATATAATAAAATATAACTAAAAAAAAATTGGGTAAAAAAATTGTATCAATTACCGTGGAATGAGCCACAAGTATAAAGGTCAAGTCGCATTAATTTGAGATGTCAATTCAGCTGCCCGAACCATTTTTTATTGTCCTTTACCATCTGTCTATTTTCTTAGTTAAAAAACTCTTGGTTGCCTACTTTCGAACTAATGCATCTTCCCTTGCTCCATTCTCCATGACATTTTGAAGAACATTGCTACAATCCCGTCAGCTTTAAGATAAAAAAAGACGCAGATAAAATAAGTTTTAAGAATACTCTAAAATGTTTTATGCTAGACCCACTCAGAAAGTCTCATTACACAAGCAGGCTATATACCTCCCACTGCAGGGCACAGGCCTTCTCTCGGGGAGAGAGTGTGGGCTTAATCACTACACGAGCCCACCGCGGATTGGCGATTTCAAGTGCTGAGGTATGTGAATAGCTCAGACACTCAGGTTTCGTCACGATGTTTTCCTTCACCGTTAGCGAGTGGTATTGCTAATATAACTTCACAAATGTACATAACTTAGAAAACTAAGTGCCATGCCTGAATCGAACCTGGGACTCTCGCCTCTCGAAAATGTTACAAAAAAAATTGGTACCCTTAAATGTTTTCCGGATTTTGGAACTAAGCCTTATGACCATGAGCAGTTCTTGTATGACAGTGGGCATTGTCCTAAATATTGAGAATAGTTACGAAGCCATTTTAAAGGTATTTTTTTTAGTTTTTGAGGTTAATAATATAATGCTACAACCCTAAATTAATAACATTTACTTATTTCTTTTATTTTTAGGTAAGTAAGTGTATGGCTTACATACAACCATCTAAAGTTCGTTGCAAAGGCAAATGAAAGAAGGTTTAAAATTTTTGAATAAAACTCCAAGAATTTCTATTAAAGACATTTCTATAAAAAAAAACTTCTGTGTTTGCATTAAGATTCTTTCTGCAAATAGTTTTGTTTGTTTTGACGTACTTCCATGCATGGCGTACCACCGGTTTCGCAGACTCAGCTTCTTTTTTGTTTCAGTGGTTGGAGCGATGCACTGTCAACTAGTAGCAGATGGGAACCCGCCCCCAGCTGTTCCGGGCCACGGCCACGGTTTGTCCAGAACACTCAAACTGCGAAGCAAAAGGGAAGGACCCACGATAAAATGAAAACTAGCTTAGTGGAGGGCATTTCTAGGCCAGTGGAGAGCAGCAAAGCTACAAGGTGTGTATCTTTTACGGTGTTCTTTTTAAAAACACAATTTCACTATAATACTCGTACATCTGATATAGTGTTTGTTATCGAACTCCTCCGAAACGGTTATAGTCCGCACAGATCTTTTTGGCGGTAACGTGAACATAGTCACAGATCGTTTGCACATCGCTTACTGTCTTTGCAGTGTATGTGAGTAATTGACGTAGTGTGATGCGTAGTAAATTACCACTGTAAAGACAGTAAGCTATGTGCAAACGATCTGCGACTATGTTCACGTTACCGCCAAAAAGATTTATGCGGACTATACACCGATGTTTATGAAAATTTTGTGTATATTTGGTAGGTCTGAGAATAGGTCGCAGGTTAATTAAACTAAATTGGCAAAAAATTATTTGCCGCGTCAGCTAGTTGTTATATAAGAACTAAAATTTAATTATCATTAGGTGAAATTTATGTAATGAACGTTGCCGGATCGTCGGGAATTACGTGATTAAATTGTACCTAAAAATATTCGCAATCAGACACGTATGTCGAGCATCGCAAGCAAAAAAAAAACTCATCAAATAGGCCAGACGTTACAATCACTCTACGTTGGTAAAGGAGGTGTACTAGTTTCAATTATTTTATCTCGTAGGTACATATGGGTGCTACAGATTAAATATAAGAAAAAGTAACATGAGATATCTCGGGACAACTTTTGGCAGCTACTAAACCTCGAAAATTTGACACTTTTGGTTTCTCCCTTTCTCCCACCTTGCGTAAGCGTCAAGCTTAAGCAGGTTGCGTGCCAGCAGCAACAGCCTACTGTTCGTGATTGCCGAGCGATACGACACACGCTTTTTAAGGCATTGGTGTCCATCGCATGTAAATAAAATAAATAATAGTAAGTAACTAGTTTCTAAGTACTAAAAATAGATATAAGTTGTGCGTACCTACTAATAAAACTATGGATATTTTATTTCAGATTAGAAATCCATAGTTTTATTAGTAGGTACACACAACTTATATCTATTCAACTTATATCAACTTATACATAACTTAGAAAACTAAGTCATAGGTACATGCCTGAATCGAAACTGGGTCTCTCGCCTCTCGAAATTTTATGTTACAAAAAAATTGGTACTCTTAAATGTTTTCCGGATTTTGTACCTAAGTCTTATGACCATGAGCAGTTCTTGTATGACAGTGGGCATTGTCCTAAATATTGAGAATAGTTACGAAGCCATATTAAAGGTATTTTTTTTTAGTTTATGAGGTTAATAATATAATGCTACAACCCTAAATTAATAACATTTACTTATTTCTTTTATTTTTAGGTAAGTAAGTGTATGGCTTACATACAACCATCTAAAGTTCGTTAAAATTTTTGAATAAACCTCCAAGAATTTCTATTAAAGACATTTCTATAAAAAAAACTTCTGTGTTTGCATTAAGATTCTTTCTGCAAATAGTTTTGTTTGTTTTGACGTACTTCCATGCATGGCGTACCACCGGTTTCGCAGACTCAGCTTCTTTTTTGTTTCAGTGGTTGGAGCGATGCACCGTCAACTAGTAGCAGTTGGGAACCCGCCCCCAGCTGTTCCGGGCCACGGCCACGGTTTGTCCAGAACACTCAAACTGCGAAGCAAAAGGGAAGGACTCACGATAAAATGAAAACTAGCTTAGTGGAGGGCATTTCTAGGCCAGTGGAGAGCAGCAAAGCTACAAGGTGTGTATATTTTACGGTGTTCTTTTTAAAAACACAATTTCACTATAATACTCGTACATCTGATTTATACAAAAAATCTCGTGTCACAGTGTTTGTTATCGAACTCCTCCGAAACGGTTATAGTCCGCACAGATCTTTTTGGCGGTAACGTGAACATAGTCACAGATCGTTTGCACATAGCTTACTGTCTTAACAGTGTATGTGTGAGTAATTGACCACATTTGTCAAAAGTATATTAGTAATATATTAATCGCTCGTAGCCCCGGCTGCCTGAGTGATCTTAAACGATCACGAAGGTTAAGCAACACAGGGCGCGTTCAGTGCATGGATGGGTCGCCGTCTATGCCTAACGCTAGTGGCATTTCTCCGAGCGGTTCCGTGCTTCGCAAGGCACGTTAAGCTGTTGGTGCCGGCTGCCGTCGATAGATGGCAGTCGTTAAGCCAAGTCAGAGGCCTTAGGGCGGCTTGACAACTTCTGACAGGAGACGAGCCACTAGTCTACAAGCCTCCACCAATCCGGACTTGGCCCCCGTGGTGGAGTATGGCCTATACCTTCCTCAGGGAAGAGACCCGTGCCCCTCGGTGGGGACATAAATGGGTTGATGATGATGATATGATATATATTTTTTTATTACAACTATTAAAATGTTACATTGTGCGAGCGAGACAAATAGCCAGCAGCCTTAAGCAGCAGTTTATTATTAACAAGATGGTTAGTTTCAAATGTACCCTACATTTTAACTATAATTGGCCTTACTATAAGTACCTTTGTATGTAATATTTTGTTTAGTTTCGCTGTTGATTTCCCTATCAAAAAATGAAATTAGACAGTACATAGATAGATAGAATATTCTTTATTACATAAAATAAAACTTATTAAAATAATAATAAGTAAAAACATATTTTTTATTATTCTTTACCAATTATAATCCTACGTATTTGTCCTTTATGTAGGATGATGCAAATGATGGGCTGGCAGGGTGGAGCTCTGGGCAAATCGGGCACTGGGTTGACAGTGCCGATAGCTCCCAATTTCAATTTGGTAAGTTAAATTCAGTATTATCCGGTTCAAATGCTGTTTGGAATGGAGCGGCATACGACGTCGACTGACGCCTGTCGGTACCGTTAGCAACGCTGTCGGGAAAGCGCGTGACACGTGAGTGACGAATACAACTTCATCGGAAGTATTTCTTTTTAAATTGTAATAGGGGTTAAAGTATGAAATTGCCGTTTTATTGCAATAGGTTCTTTGAATTGACATAGAATCTTCATGGTTTGAGGTTTTCGAATGAAACTTTTTTCAAATGGTTTCTATGATGTTCTTTTTTTAAAAAATGTGAAACATTTGAATATCGACTTTCAATTGTTTTTGTTATTCAATTTAGACAAGAAAGATGGATACTGCGAAAATTCGAGTGATTTTTGAATACGAGTTCCGACGCGGAACTAACGCGGCAGAAACAGCCCGCAATATCAATGCTGCGTTTGGAGAGGGGTCTACTAATGAACGCACCGTGCGATTTTCACGTGTTACAAAAATGCGCATCGGAAATCGGTCTAACTATAATGTCACAAAATGAAGTTAATGCGTTGTAATTGATGACGCGTTTATCAATATTTGAGTTACCGTAAAATAATGTTCCTATCCGTCTACGCCCTTATTAGACAATTTTAAGAATTCAATAAAAAAAACTGAATTGATGAGGAAAGGGGTGGTTCAAAATCAAAAATAAGCTGACCGAGTTCAGGGGCGGCGACGCGCGCGGCTTTGGCGACAACTGGAGGGTGAGTCACCGTGTGCAATAAATTGTTTACTTGTTTTTAAGTTGCTTTGTGCACGGTCAGTTGGAGAAAAAGAAGAGGCAATCAACAAAATGAAAGGCGAATCATACACAGGGATTTTTTTTCATAAGGAAAGTTAGAAGAGGATAGACATGCAACCTCTGGCGTTAACATAAATGTTACAAGTTTTTTATTGTTAGAGTAACCTGGCCGTTGGGGCGAAAAGTTCTGACCTGGCGACCGCGGACCGGACGACGCGCGACGCGGCGTGGAAAGGCCCCCCACCAGATGGTTTGACGACCTGGTTACGGTGGCGTGGAGTCGCTGGATGCGGGCAGCACAACACCGGGAAGCTTGGAAAACTATGAGGGAGGCCTATGCCCTGCAGTGGGCGTCAAATGGCCGATGATGATGAGAGTGACTTGATTTTGAGACCTGTATGAAATCGACAAAAATATTTTGATTTATTTTTTTTCTGAGTTTTTCTACGGTTTTCTGTGGTCATAAAAACAATGTAACTCCAATGTAAGTTTCATGCAAGTTCCCCGTTGTACGTAGCTATCGCTTCTGCGATGCCGTTGGACACAGATTTTTATTCTTTCAGCAAGCAGGCGCGGGCCTTGGTCATACCGAAGATCAGGAAAAAACCCAACAGCCGCCAAAGCAGACGAAGAGATGCGGCTTCACTCACCGCCAACTACCACCAACTCCAAAGAAAAGGGAACCCAAACCTTCCGTCTGCCCGATCCGTTTAGAACTACTGGAGGACTTACGGTCGTTTGTCAGTGACAACAAAAGGATCGTGATGTCGTACGAGCCTACGCTGTCTGACGCTAGAAGAAAACTCATACATAGAGTGGTAGAGAATATAAGAAGTAACGACGTGCGCCTAAATCGCTGCCAGTTGGACAGACCTGTGCTGTTGACTGTCTTCAAAGCTGTATGTGAAAGTAATGCGTATTATTTGAAAACACATAGTGTGGGGCAGAAACCGTTCAGGTGAGATGCTTTGTAATGTCTCTGGTAATGCTATGAGCCTTTCTATCACGTAACTGTCCACTCTATCGGGTTAACCATTTTGGCGACGCCA
Source organism: Yponomeuta malinellus (assembly GCA_947308005.1). Lineage (NCBI taxonomy): Eukaryota > Metazoa > Arthropoda > Insecta > Lepidoptera > Yponomeutidae > Yponomeuta > Yponomeuta malinellus. The sequence continues at coordinate 2,948,695 of OX371021.1, read as the reverse complement.
GTGTCAAAATATTTAGACATTTCGGAGTAGATTGAATCGGACAACTCCAAACAGTGTAGGACTTACGTGGTAGCGCCCCAGGGCCAAGTTTCATAAATTCATTTCATTGCATAGTGACCTCTAACTTATAATGAACACTATTCCCTAAGGTACAGGCTTTGCCTGGTTTAGGGGATAGAAATCAGAAGCTGCTTCTGAATTTATGTTGCACAGACTGTACCTATTTTAAGCGTGTGTACTACAATACTTTTGTCACTGTGTCATTTGTATTTGTGTGTTTTGGTGTTGTTGTACAAAATAAACATTATAAACATAACAAAAAAATACAATTCGTTACTTGTCTGTGGGTTATAGGCCAGTCATTAGAATGATTCTACGTTGGAAAAGGAGGTTTTATTATTTTATCTCGTACATACGGGTGCTGCAGACTGAGATATCTCGGGACTACTTCTGGCAGTTACTACCCACGGCAAAAATTACAAAAATAAGTATTATTATAGTAGTTAGTAGTTAGTAATAAGGTTATTAAAACACGAGCGAGATTTTAAAAAACGAGCCTTGGCGAGTTTTGTAATAGCATTCGCGAGTGTTTTAATACCAAGTTATGTGCAGTCTCATACACTACTTTATCTACACTCATAATGAAATTTTTGAAACAAAATGGCGCAATTTCGACAAAAGTATCTTGACATTCAATCGTCTGCACTCAGTTTTGCGCGCGCAATTTTAGGTATTTTTAGTTGCACTTTTGGTACCACGAAAATGAAATTAGGTTTTTTATAGAGTCAACTTTTGACATTAAAAAAGAAACTTAAGTTTTGTTCCGTGATCACAGCAACACTTTAAAAAAAATAACTGTTACATAAAGTGAAAAATCTGACCTTTAATGTAACTTTATATTACACTTTTTTTTTATTTTCTTTAAAGTTATATAATGTTTAAAGCCTGTCAATATGTGTTTACCTCTGAATTCTTAATTTGAAGATTATGATATGAGTGTAGATAAAGTTACGTTATCTACTTCATTTTTTGGCCATTGCTTTCTACTACATTGTTTGACCGAATTATACAAATTCTAATAGTACAATCACGTGTCTGAAGATACCTCGGCGCGTATTTTTGACAAAACATGCTGTGGTATTCTATCAATTAAACAAAATAAACGATATAATTTCATAAACTAAGTTGACAAATACCTGTATTGAAGGTTGTGCTTCTTGATACAATACTTCATAATTGAATATTTAGTATTAAAATACGAAAATTAGTCGCCCAAAACCTCCTAATTTGAGCAAATGATGTGAAAGCCCTCTTAAACGCTAAATTTTATACTTTTTAATTTGTCGCAAAACATTTTTTCGCTAGGATGCACCGTGTACAAGTTATGAGGGAGATACAAAAAAAAAAACCTAAAATTTTCGGGGTCTCTTAGCCGCCAAAAGTTGTCCCAAGATATCGGGTTACCATTCTTGGTATCTACTTAGTTGCATCCATATCTACGAGACAAAAGTGTACTACTGCACCACAACCTAGTTTTGCATCGGACAACCTAGTTTTGAACCTCCAATGCCTGGCCTATTAATCAACTTTACAGTGTACATCGAATTGTCAGAGTCAAGAATGTATTCTAGTTAAATGAAGCAGGCCCCAGGCTGGTACGATTTGTGACATAGTAGTAGCTATCCCACTCGCTAACTGTGAAGGGAAACCTCGCGAGGAGCCTAACGTTCATATTAAATTTTTATGTAGCCTCTATGCGTCCCACTGCAGGGCACAAGCCTTCTCTCAGAGAGAGAGAGAAAGATAGAGAGTATGGGCTTAATCACCACGCGTGCCCACCTCGGATTGGCAATTTAAAGCGCACATGTATGTGAACACCTCACGATGTTTTCTTTCACCGCCTTTCATCGCTACTATGACTTCACAAATGTTCGTAACTTAAAAACAAAGTAATTGGTACATGCCGGGATTTAAACCCACGACCTCCGAAGTGAGAAGTCGGCGTTCTACCGACTCTGTTCTAGGCTAACAGCAAAGCAGCCTATATACGTCCCACTGTAGGGCACAGGCCTTCTCTCAGAGAGAGAGAGTATGGGCTTAATCACCGCGGATTGGCGATTTCAAGCGCTGAGGTATGCGAATAGACTATGATATGTTTTGTTCATCAAGCCTAACATGAGACTCTAGTTAGAAAAATTCAAACTACTTTATTATAGGAATGTGGGCATTGGTCCAAAAAAATGTGCCTTTATTTTATTTCTGTAACTTCATACTTCACAAATTGCAGACAAATACAAATTACCAAAGAGGCGCCAGCACATGTGTATTTGATCACCAATTACGATTTGAGGGACGAAGACAATGGCGGCGACGGCGAAGATAATGAGATCGAAGTCAAAGAAGGTGACCAGAGTTCCAAAAATATAGTCGAAGTCATTTCTGATGACGACGAGGAAGCAGTCACAAGCTGCGGTAAAGATCTGAAAAATTTAATCACACTCCACGAAGAAACAACTGACGATGCCGTCTCAGATGTTGGCATCCAAAATGTTGCTTTTCAGAAAATGAAAAACAGCGGCAATATGAACCTGCATGTTTCATTGGAAATTCTACGCTGCCCTCAATCAAATGTATTTACTTCACAACCCAACCAAACACAATCAGAAGATATTGAAGTGAAATCAGTGATCACTAAAGAACACGAAGATGAAACAGTAGAAGTGAACAGAGAGGAACAAATCAAACAGTTATTATTGAAATACTTGAGCGAGTTCTTCACTACCGCTGAGTACACGGAGATGTGGTTTTTGGGCGATTTTGATGAGGTCGAACAAAGAGTTGTAGACGATTTTATTGCTAACATAAAAAAAAGTCTCGATGATGTAGTCACATATGCTAACTGGGTACTAGACACGGTACAGGATAATAAATTCACGGTACAGTGCAACCAGAATGGCAGAGAAGTGTAAGTAGACGGGCCTAGACTATCTTTCTTGTTATAATTATATTCCTCTGTCCTGGGACGAAATCAGAAATCAAACGTAAAGAATTTACATTATTTTTTTTTGAATGTCAATGAATTTGTAATGGAGAAAAAAGCTGCAAAAAATCTCCACTGCATCTTTTCTCAAATAATCTTAAACCTAATACATCGATAGCTTTAAATGTCAAGACACTAGTTACTATTTTGACAAAAGCAGGAGAAAACATTAGTAATGATGCGTCCAGACACGTTTCATAAAACGACAATTCAAAGTTAATTATACCAACTCGAGGCAATTCATAAGTCTTCCTGCTTGTTAATCTGTGGGTTGTGCAATGTACATCGGATTATCATAATAGACCATGATTGTATACATATTTGATTGAATATCGGTAGGTAGTGTGATAAACTGTTAAAATAACTTTTTTTCGTTTTCAGGATCGTAAAAAGGACAAACGAATCTTCGGAACACTTGTAATTAATAATCATGAAGAACGCTTATCAATTAATGATATTTTAAGGACGTTACCGTATTTCTGTGTTAAATGTGTATTGTGTGTAATCTAACTAGAGAATCACAATATATGTAAAGAAGTTTCAATTTTGTGAATAGTATGGTAGTACCATTATTTATTTATTTATTTAAACTTATTAAATATTTTTTAAGGTCTTTAATAGGAAATTTGCGTTTGCAGACATTCTGAAATAGTTGTTACTACGTGGATATCAATGCTTCTAAACAAAAACGGTGTTTAAAAATTACTGTCATACGCGGTTTTTGCGATGTCCCCTACAGGTAATTGTTTATTTCAATACAAATAAATTAAATTTGTTTACAATAATACTGCTCTAATAGTGCCCTGACTCCTGAACTAGGTAATCAAGGTTTGAGCTTTTTTTTATTATAATGAGCTTATTTATTTCACTAGTTTATAGTTTTTTTGGAAAGTAATACGAAACGATATTTTCGTCAATCATTTTCGTTCTACTGTAAATTATACACTTTATATTAAAACTAAACTGAAATAAAATCTAAAATCTGTTGCGTCATGTGAAACTATTTTTAACCGACTTCAAAAAAAGGAGGAGGTTATCCTCCATAACTCCGTGAAATCTTAACCAATTTCGACAATTCCTTTTTTGTTCGAACAGATCTAACGCCCCATTAGTCCCATTTTAATTTGGTGAAGATCTGATGAAGACTTTCAGAGATGGAGAATGGAACTCTTCAATGGACCATCCTCTAGTAATATCCGTATGTTTTATAAAATAGCGTAAATAGTCCCAAGTTAATTTGGTGATGTTCTGGTGAAGACTTTCGGAGATGGGAATTTAGAACATCAAATTTTAAAGCAACGGATTATGTAGGGTAAATTATGGTTATAAGGGACTTGTCTATTTTTCTCCCGCTCCCCCACTAAAAATTATTTTTTTTAAATAAAAAATAAATTCCGACTTCGAAACACTACAGCACTAAAAAGTTACAAATAATTTAAATAATTAGAAGTATTTATACATGTAGGTATTGTAGAAGTATAATTTGTAATCGGTGCCCATTTTCATGACCAGCACATATATTTAAAATTTTTTTCGGCGGAAAGGTTTTTGTAACTCCGAGGAAAAGTAAATTTACTTTTATCTAGTGTAAACGTAGGCTTACTTTCGACGCAAATCAGAGGATATAATTCGTTTATGCACAGACTTAACAACAAAAACCACCTTTTTTGTATTTGCCCTTTCAGAATGTCGTTATTTGTAGTACCTACCTGTTATTATTTTTGGTAACTTATAACAGTTACGTACGAATGAATGTTTAATGATATTTTTAACGACTCGCGGGATCAATTACAAGTAACTTGCGGGTAGACTACGTGGGTAGATCTTTATTAGTAATGTTAAACAAATAATAAGTAAAGTATAACAAATTTTAAATGTATAACTTATGAATAAATTTTTATTGGCTGTCGTAATGAGTATTCAGTATATTAAAATAAAAAAATTACGGTTTCTTTTTTCCGAGTTAATTTACCTCACTTAGGGCACAGGCCTTCCCACGGTAAGGCACAGGCCTTCTCTCAGGGAGAGAGTATGGGCTTAATCACCAAGCGTGCCCACCGCGGATTGGCGATTCCCCATTTAACCACTTCCAGTAAGAAAATTGGCCGCGTGAAGTTCCATTATTGCATCAAAAAATAAAATTGATTGTTTGAATCTCTCACATATTAAAAGTGGTTTAGTCCAATTTGATTCAAGTTGATTTTGTATGAAGTATTTTGGTTTAATGCTCTATTGCTACATGCCAAGACGCACAATCGCACAAACATTTTCATGCTTCTCTTTTGCACTCTTTTGTAAAAGCATTTTTGCTCACGTATGTCACTTTTGATCTCTATTGATTATCTATCTAAATATTTTCTAAGTCCACTGATCTCATTGTCATCAAAAGGTTATAACCTATGTTTAATAATGTTAGAACTAAAGGAAGAAAATACATTTATTATAACAACAAGACACATCACAGAAAAAGAAATAAACAGAAGGGAAACGTAACTACACAACAAACAAAGCAAAAGACAGAAATGTCACAAACATAGATGTAGTCTGTGGTGTGTGTAATTGCCAAAAGGCAGCTGACTCAGCGTTGTGCTGAGGGGAGTGAGCCCTTAGCGCTGTTAAATGTATATGTAAAAGTATAACTAATTTTTAATGTATAACTAATGTTATATTTATATTTGCCTAATAGCTGTCTTAATGTGAATTTATTGCGTGTTTTTACTCTAGTCTAGAGAATAAGCCTTACTTCTACCCTGCTTGGGCAAGGAACTCAAACTTAAGGAAGGTACCAGGGAAAAAAGTATTCTCTGTATGGGATTCTTTTTAGTAACGAGGACATTTTGTCTGTTTCTTTTATGAAACTATCTAAGGTGGCAATGGGAAAATGTCTTCACAATCGTGCTTCGAGAGCGACAACAGGTATGACGAAAAAGATGACGAGTCGGCTGGGTGTTTACGGCACCCAGTGATATAAAAACATAGATGCCTAGCCAGTGCTAAAAATGAACCCACCTTCAATTGTGGGATGGCGGGCGGGGCTTGTCAATTGTTGTACCAAACGGAGCGAGTTTAGTATTACCCGGCAAAATATTTATGCACCTGCCGCCGTCAGACCGCCATGTTGCGAGGTACCTAGATATTCCAACGGGTTATACATCAATTAAGTCATTGGTTTGACGTTTTTTGTATAAAACCAACCATTAGTTACGCTGACATTTAAGATGTCATTTATTCTATCCATAAGAGAAAATCATTAAAATATACATGATATAAATTATAAATGTGAAATAATGTGTGAAATTAAATTGATGTGAATAAGTCAACAACAATATCAACGTGTTTATTTCGATCCTCACAATATTTACCAACATTGTTTTTTATAGTTACGTCCAAGGGCATATATCATAGAACTATAGGTAGGTACTATCATGGTTTACTATGACAATTCGAAGTACATTGCAAAGTCCATTAACCCACAGATGACTAGTAGGAAAACCTGGGTACGCGACGTACATCGAATACGGTATTTGACACGATCAACAATAAATTATTTCATATGCTCGATTAAAACAAAAATTACAAAATATCTCGGAAAATGTATCTCTTTTAGGGCTAGTTTTTTAATAGTTCGATAAAACTTAACTGGAGAATAAATTGCATGCTATCACTGTCTAAGTCATACGACAAGACAGTGACAACGTCAGTTTTATTCTCCAGTTAAGTTTTATCTGACTATTGAAAAATCCGCTCTTAGTCAAGTTGTTACAATTTTTAAATAGATTAAACATAAAATGTGACGTCATAAGCAAGTATTTTCATACAAAATTCCGTTTCAAAAGTAACTCATTTGACATTTTGTCAAATACCCAATTGTCATAATAAGCCATGACTAGTTTTATGAAACAAGCCCCAACGACTGAACTTCTGTCTACCAAGCGAGCGCTAGGTTTCATCTAATATTATAAAAATCTCGTGTCACGTTGTTTGTTATCGAATTCCTCCGAAACGGCTTCACCGATTTTTATAATTTTTTTTGTGAGAACGAACAGGCTAAACGTTTGCCAGTCAGCTAGTAAAACTATAAATTATATTATGAATGGTGTGCAATCAAGAGTTCTAGTCGAATCAATTTCAATAACACGTCCTGTTTTATTTATTCGTTTTGTCTGTTGTGTATTTAGTTTTCTTTCTGTTGTTGTGCATATTATGTTACTTATCTGCTTATTTTGTTTCTGTGATGTATCCTGTTGGTATAATAAATGTCTTTCTTCTTCTTCTTAATGTGTTTCAGAAAGGTTTTGTAGAACTTAACCCTAGATACCTAAACTTCGTCGTTTCGACGAATACGCGACAGAAAAATCGTTGTCTTTTTGGCGCGTGTGCGGATGATCGTGGTGTCTCTTGTCAACTCTGTGTTCGTTGCTGTACAATTTTTTTTAATTTTACAAGAATAATATGTACAATATCGCAATTTATGGCGAGCGTAAAATTGATTTTTGTACTGGGCGTAAAAAAGCATATTTTCTGTTATGTTTAAGTTTTCCCTCATAATTAACAACTACTTTTTTAAGTTTCTGATTTATTAAAAAATTTCATAACAATGTCGGTTTTGATCAATAGAAATGCGTGCATTTTAAAGAGATAGAAAAATAAATAAGAGTAGGTAGGTATGTGATAAATAACAACAAATTATTTTATTAAAAACTATATAATATGCCTGAAACATCAGCGCAATGAAAGTACCAAAAACAAGAAAGATTTATTTAAAACTTAACGCTTCAAAAAATGGTCGTCTAATTGACGAATGGTTAGATATTATGGGGTAGGTATGTGAGGTTAGGTGTCTAGGGTTAGTGGGTTTATTTTATTCTATACTCACCAATACAAACATTTTTTTGTTTGTAGTCTCGTGTCTCGTTCCTCGTAAAGATGGTTTTAGATTAAATCGCGTCGCCGTCGCCCGCATAGGCCTACACCTCGGAGTCAATGCTTAAACAGTTTTCCATACAGCAGTCGGAATTCACTGGTCTACGGTGTATCGTGCACGGGACGAGAGATCGATCTGGGTCGCGTTTCATAACATTACAATTCATAGCTTATGACAATTCGATGTAGGTAGGTACCTACATTCCGTAGCCGATACTGCGGATTAATCGACTTTCCAATTGTACCTACATAGAATTATCATAGTAAACCATGATGAATTGTAGTTTCATGAAGGCCCTTGTTGGAGGGGTGAGTCTCTAAAATGAATAATAGACTAGTAACCAATCGCATTCCAATTGTATAACCCGTGCCATTTAACTCGGTGTTCCGCGCGATTCGATCTTCGCGAGAGATGCCTATTTAATTTGCGCGGGCTACACCATTGGAAATGCGTTGTACCTACCTACTGCTTTTGCTCAGTAGACATTATATTCTCTGTGCAGTAGACTACCGAATAGAGGCCAGTAACAGCTATTGTCGGGTTTATTGATAAACCACGTGTATATTAAATTAGTGCCTCAGGCACCTAATTATGCCCACAAAATCCTTTCGGAATCCTGACTAGCGATAGCAATTTACCTAGTGTAGAATTTGACAGAATCGTTCAGGATCTGGTGCGCTTTAATATAGGAGCATAGGTACCTGCTTTACGGCCTCTGTACTTAGCGTTCGACGAATAACCTAACGGAAAAGTTTTTCGTTGGAGTATAAAACTTCATCATCATCATCATCAGCCATTTGACGCTCACTGCAGGACATAGGCCTCCTTCGTGGTTTTCATAACCATGAGGGGTTTTGCCATAATCGCCACGCTTGGCAGGCGGGTTGGCGATCGCAGTATGCGGTTGGAATCTCAGGAAGACGCTGCTGCCCGTCTCCTGGTAATTGATTTCCTTAGTCGCCTTCTACGACATCCACGGAAGGAAATGGAGTGACGCTATTCTTAATCCGGCGCCACACGGAATCATTATCACCAACTTTCTGACTAACTTTCTAACTTTCTGAGCCATCTATTTGAAAAAAACACTATTTGTACGGACCCCAAAATGCGTGAGTCTCATTCGCACTTAACCATTTTTTATTATATTGTGTTATTATATCACTACGTTTTTAATATCAAAAGCAAGAGCAAAATCCAAAACCTGCAAATAACTACGATTGTTGTATAGAGACCCCCTTATTTTTATTATTTCATAGGTAATTTGCCATAAGACAGACATGTTGTAAGCCTTTTAAACTGGCTACCTATTAACATTTCAAAGATACAACCTTTAATGGTCGGGTAGACCGACGGACGAACAGACCGATAGACAGACATCGGAGGCAGAGTAATAGGACCCGTCCGGCAGCCTTTATTTACGGAACCCTAAAAAAGTGTTTAAGTAGGTACTTACAAAGACATCATCATCATCAACCCATTATGTCCCCACCGAGGGGCACGGGTCTCTTCCCTGGGGAAGGTATAGATAGGCCATACTCCACCACGGGGGCCAAGTCCGGATTGGTGGAGGCTTGTAGACTAGTGGCTCGTCTGCTGTCAGAAGTTGTCAAGCCGCCCCCTAAGGCCTCTGACTTGGCTTAACGACTGCCATCTATCGACGGCAGCCGGCACCAACAGCTTAACGTGCCTTGCGAAGCACGGAACCGCTCGGAAAAATGCCACTAGCGTTAGGCATAGACGGCGACCCATCCATGCACTGAACGCGCCCAGTGTTGCTTAACCTTCGTGATCGTTTAAGATCACTCAGGCAGCCGGGGCTACGAGCGATACAAAGACATAAAACCCGACAACTTAAAAGCCATGATAAAAAAAAATCGTAAACAAGTCACAAAGTGTAAATGAAATAGATGTTGACCTTTGTGACAACCCTGACTTGCATATTTGAACTTGGAAACCAATTAAATCATATCTCCAAATAACTGCGTTGTTAGAACCTGCTTGTCGTAGGTGCTACTCATAATAAAGAATGAGTCTGTTGTAGTCAGAGGCTCTACTTCAAAGTCTAAAAATAAATAAAAACCAAAAACTATAAAATTAATTATTGCTTCGTTATTAGGCAAAGTTTCAACAAATTAATAGCTCATAAATATGTGCCTCTAATAGTTCTAAACACCCAGGATACAAAAATCATTCAAGCCTTAATAGATTTTTTACAGCATTTTTTTTCTTATTTTATTACTACGAAGGTCACGAAAACTTTTTGATTTAAAAAAAAAAACTAACTAACCATAAAACTAACTCCTGGGAGTTCTACTCTTGTCATTTAAACACATAGCTGAATCAATTAGAGCAATAAACTGAGGATGTCACTTTTTTGGGGCAATAAAAACATAGTGGGACGGGACGACGCCAGACAGAAGAGACGAGGTGAGGGGCGCGATTTCTATACGCGTCGCGTCTTTTCCGCGCCCTCGCCCCACGTCGCTTCTGTGTGGCCAGGGGCTCGAGCCTAAAAATATTGTAATGCCTTCTAGTAAAATGTTAGCTGGTTTAGTGGTAGGTACAATGTTACCTTCATGGTTTAGGCAAAATTATCCTAGTCTGTATGATGTTCTTTAGGACCAGAACAAGTGATTGTGCTGTGTGTGCCGGTCTGGTTAGCATAGCATCACCAGTTTGGTTGTTATGTCCGTTTGTTCATATAGATACTTCGTGTAGGTAACAAAAAAATTCTTCCAGCTGGGATATTTTTGGCGTAGGTACGTACACCGTTGCGCTAAGGACAAGGAATTTGACTTTATTAAATCAGTATTAAGTAAAGACAGTTCAGAGTGCTTAAAGTTTAATTTTTATTTAAAAATTCTCAAAGTAATTTGACAGTTCGCAGGATAGCATTCTAACTCCCGTAGTCGCGATTGGACATTTTACGGTCAGCTACAATCTAAAATGTGCTTTAACTCATAGGGTGCATAGGTAATTTCCATCCAGCGCCTGCCAAATTACTCTGCAAAAATTAAAAACAGACTGTTCACATGTTCATACATTACACATTACAAAATATAGTTTAATATAACGTACACCAATTCAGTCTAAGAGAAGGAATTAACCATAACATTTCTTGGGATATGTATGAAAGTTTCAAAGCAATGTTACAAAAGCGGTTCTTCTAGATCCTGCAACCAATCCAAGGATAGATATATCCAACTGACAGTAGACATTACTGACCATTTGGGTAATGCCTTAAAGGCCGGATACCTAATTTTGCTATGTGTAAGTATATATTTAGCGGGTCACCAGATTTCAGACCTTGGGATCGATAGGAATGCTTAGCCTGGCTATAAGGCATTGACATTTGATTAACAGTTGACTATCGGTAGATGTATCTATCTAGGGGCGGTTTCTGAATTGAGAATTTTGCTAAGTTAATAGTTACCTAACTGAAGAGACATCACTAAAGTTAGGTAACTATGTACTTAGCGAAATTTTCTATTCAGAAACTGGCCCTAAGGATTGATCATAGGCAACAGTCACAGTTGCAGACACAAAAAATAACCAGGTGACATTTTCAAATACACTTTGAATAATATGTATGTGATTAAGAAACTGGAAGCGTTGAAATGCGTAATTTGAACGTAGGTAGTTTATTCAGAAACTGTTATTTCATCCTAGACCGATACGAATAAAAATATAATAATGTGGCCTATATTTCCCACTATAGTTAGAGCATTCTCTCAGCGGATCACTGCGGATTGACAATTTCAAGCGCTGATGTACCTACTATGTGAAAACCTCAGGCACTCAGGATTCCCCGAGGTGTTATTTCTTTCGCCGTTCACGATAAGTGAATCGACAAATAATTGCATTAAAATGTGAAAATTACTTTGCTAAATTCCACCAAAATCCCACAAGCACCATGCGGTTAGTTAATGCACCGCCCTCCCTCCCGCTTTCTCAAGCAGAAGCATGACACAAACACACCACCACCGACACCAATACTTGTGTCAAAAAATGCGTTCCTACTATTCCGACGCGTTTCGCCTCTAACACGAGGCATTCAGATTCAGTCTCCGGTGGCCGACTGACAAGTGACGGTCCGCATGGTGCTTGTGGGATTTTGGCGGAATTTAGCAAAGTAATTTTCACATATTAATGCTATTATGGATATCCGCAAAGTAACGCCTGATTTCATACAATACGAGAAATAATTAAATTATTACGTGGGTTTCTCAAAAAAGATTTTGTTCTCAATTAAATCGTTTACAATCCGAAATGACAAAGTTTATTAAATCAGCCGCTTTCTCGGACTATTTACATCTTAATAATGTTCATTACAATTATATTACTAAATATTCGAAGGTTTGTTTTCTAATTATTTATTTTATGGGGTAAGTAGATACCTAGGTACATTATATTGTGAGTTACAGTCATGGCCGAAAAAGCGGTGGTAACCCAGGGGGTAGAACAATGGAAGCGAGAGACCCAGGTTCGTTTCCCAGTGCGGGCATGTTCCTTTGTTTATTAACCGACTTCAAAAAAAAGGAGGAGGTTATCAATTCGACGCATAATATATAGGCTATGTTTTCGCATAACTCCGTCAAATCTTAACCGATTTCGAAAATTCTTTTTTTGTTCGAATAAATAGATAACAAATAGATATAACGTCTCATTGGTCCCATTTTAATTTGGTGAAGATCTGATGAAAACTTTCAGAGTTACAGAACGGAACTCGTAAATAAGGTCTAATGGGGTCAATCCTTTAGTAATATCCGTATGTTTCATAAAATAGCGCGAAAGTAGTCCCAAGGTAATTTGGTGATGTTCTGGTGAAGACTTTTGGTGATGTTCTGGTGAAGACTTTTGGAGATGGAAATTGAGAACGTCAAATTTTAAAGTAACGAATTAAGTAGCGTAAATTATGGTTATAAGGGTCTTGTTCAGTTTTCTCCCGCTCCCCCACAAAAAGTGAAAAATAAAAGATTTTAAACAAAATATAAAAACCGACTTCGAAACACCGCAGCACTAAAAAGTTGGAAATAATTTAAATAATTAGAAGTAGGAATACATATAGGTATAATAGAAGTATAATTTGTAGTCGGTGCCCAGTTTCATGACCAGCACATATATTTTGGGCACCGACTCCAAATTATATCTACGTATTACGTGCGTATTGACTTGTCTTTCCTGTGGTCTAGGCAAGCCTACAAACAATGTCCCAGGCACTGCAGCGTCCGAGTGGTCCCATCACCCATCTAGTGAGAGTGAAGGCGCCACTGGACGCTGTATAAATCATCTCATTACGTAGATGCAAAGGCCAAAGTTTAGTCATCAAAAGTGAAAAAAAAATATCCCTAAAGAATGGATAGAAAAGTGTGATGAGCGTACGAAAATTGACCAAACAGGCGAAATGTTCCGTAGAAACGCCACTCGAGGACGTTTTATAACTTTCGGATGTCAATGGGTAAATTGAAAATGTCACCACGAAAATTCTTTAAGAGGGCGCCGCACGCGGCGATTCCTATACAAACGTAGTTTGATTCTAATTTAAAATCGACAAGCTGCATCGCGACGAAATCTTTAATAATACTTAAATTGAGGTCTGATCGTGCTAAGAATTGACATTAAATGAATAAAAAATAAATTACAGCATCACAAAGAATTCTCATAGAAACTTCTCACAACGCTCAAATTTGTTTTTGGTTACTTTATTCCCAATTATAGACACGACCTCCATCTGTGTCCTCAATCCGGGCGTGTGGTTTGTAAATGAAAACTACGTTTGTATGGGAATTGTCTCTTGAGGCACCCTCTTACGTTCTCCCATACAGAACAGACCCAGAGTCCGAAGTAGCTTTACACGTACAATTAAAGACGAGGTTTCCGATACACTCACGCAGGAATCCTAGAAGAGTAACCAAGTACATGGTCTCTAGAAAAGTCTACATCAGTACAACGTGCCTAAATATTTATTACTCATGAAAACTATCACTAATAGAATAACCTACTGAATGAGAAAAATGCGTCTTCTTCAATCTAATCGTTTTATCTACATCAAAGGGGTAAAGTACTTAAATTATTGAAAGGATATAATACGTAACAAAGTGATGTTGCTTAATAAAATTACAGGCAAAAATTATATATGACTAGGGTAAATGTGGCTAAATATTTATTCCAAATACAGGGTGCAACTTTTGTGGCCTCACAGTGGTATTTTTGTTCAACTCGAAATGATAACCGATAACTGTCCAGAATCATCGTTACTTCCTCTCACCTGGCCCAGAACCATGGAACGTAAAGCCTTTCGACTGACAAGCGACTAGAATTACACCCTGTATAAATTAGGGTACCTGCTAAATTTGACGCAGCTGAGATGAAAATAGTTGTTCATTATATCTATCACTTAAAATACACATGGGGATTTTATTACACCCTGTATAAAAGGGCGGCAGGATAACAAATATATTAAAATTTATTACTATTGCACAGTATTTTAAGAACCCTATTTTTTCAACATGAAGATGAATGCATTGTTATAAATAGTTTTACGATATTACTTCTAAAAACGCGATTTCTTTAGAACACTCCTTAGGTGCAGTTTGTGGTAAAGTATTTCCCTTTAGAATCGTGTTTTTATAAATAGTGTTTTAAGTTATTTTTTCGGTATCATCGGAATTTTACTACTGCCAGTCCAATTCTAATCCAACTTTACACACGTAGTAAACAATTTTGTTCAAAACTGACGCTTTTTCACAAGTAACTAGAGCTTTCATCTGCATCAACGTCTGAACTAATGTAAAAAGTCTTCCATAGTTAAAAATATTATTAAAAGTTTTAACAGAGTTGAAAATAAATGCAAACTAATTCAAAAGCTAAACAAGCAATGACCAAAATTACAAAAATATTTTATTTATCGGCGACTAGCTGCGCTCGCGTCTCCGTCCGCCTGGGTTCAGATAAAGGTTGCCTGTTACTTTGGCCTATCTCTGGGTCACTTTGGCCCAAAAGATGCCTGTGTTACTCTGACCCATAAACTACCGTGGGTGCGGATAAAAAGTTGCCTGTTTCACATTCAACCAAAAACTCTAGGGTCAGCGGACTAAATGAAGCACATAAGACCAAAACACAAATTTTTGAAGAAGTTAAAAAACATGTGATTTATTCATGTTTTATTCATGTGATTTTATATGTGCAATAAAGTAAAGTATAAAGTATTATAAAATTAGGTATATTTATTACATTAACGGAGACCTGTCTTGAAACATGAAACGTACATGTTCTTTTTTACAAAACTGAGTAAACTGCTATTGTAATTACTTGTGTTATAGAAATCAAAGTTGTTTCTAATGTTGTTGCCGGCCTGTTATAAGACATAAATAAGAACCCTGTTATTTTATATGCTTCATATCCGTTGGTTGTGTCAACATAATATAAATAAATAAATTAGAACTTTATATACCTAATGAAAATTTTCCTTATGCGCTTTAGTCCGCCCACTATATGCAAACAATCACGTCGACCCATCGTGGCGTGAAGGGAGGACAATCAAACAAACATACCGTCGAATTTATATTAGTAGGGATAAACAGTGTAAATCTATTCACCATAATATTCATATTCCTAGCATCGTTTGTATCGTTCATAGGGCCGACTTGACCACTGTCTTAAATTCGCTTAAGTAGCATTTAAAGCTGTTAAGTGCACGACCCCGGTGTCAAGTGCAGTGTAACGATAAGCTAAAACGTGTTTTGAACATAAACATGTGGAGTTTTTATGTTAGCTTCTTTTCCACGTAATCTATTAAATTAATTCTGAATATTTATTTTGTAATAATTGAATCAACCGCCACCATCGCTTCTCCTTACCTGAAAATCTTCTCACAAATATTCAAATTTATAAAAATATGATTCCTCTAAAACACACTTCAGAGGCAGTTTAATTAATCTGTGGTTACGTCTTTCTCTTCACCACATACTATTTATACTGCCTCTGAGGAATGTTTTAAGGAATCGTGTTTTTTTTGTTTATAAATAAGAGCGTAATTAAATGGCTACTTAAATGCCATTTAAGTAGTGGTACAATTCTGCCTATGTGTCATTATCGAAATATTTTTTCATACACACGCTTTCGACCAGTCTTAGTTCAAATGCCACTATATTGAGTATCCACTATAATAAGTCTTACGAAACACGTCAGCTAGGGATCGCAATCCGGATTATAATGTTGTGCCAAACAAATTAGCGTGCTGAGGTGGCAGCCTGATCATATCTGCCATCATCATCATCAGCCATTTGACGCCCACTGCAGGAAATAGGCCTCCTCAGAGGTTTTCATAATCATGAGGGGTTTAGCCATAATCGCCACACTTGGCAGGCGGGTTGGCGATCGCAGTATGCGATCAGGAGGACGCTGCTGCCCGTCTCCTGGCAATTGATCTCCTTAGTCGCCTTCTATGACATCCACGAAAGGAAATGGAGTGACGCTATTCTTAATCCGGCGTCACACGCCATATCTGCCAGGGAACAGATAGCTATCGAGATAAGATTCTCGAATGGAAACCACGAACTGGAAAACGCACCACCGGCTGCTGGACCGACATGCTGAGCTGGCAGCGGCTGGATGACGATGGCAGAAGACAGAAAAAATGGGGGAAAACCATGTCCAGCAGTGGACGAATGAGATATGACGGATTTGGAGAAGGATCTGGATTTTCACCACACATTCCTAATCCGGATTACAATCCCTAACTTCAATACAATTTATAATTACAAAAATCGACTGAGTCGAGAACCCGAACCTGCTAGCTCTTGTTCGCCTTAACGGCTTTCTGTTTCTTCTTAATTTAACTTCTCAATTATCGGAGGTGACAGGTTCAAGGTTTTATCTTAGCCAACATTGATTCATGATGTTACTTTAAAACCATGTCTTTTTCATTGAATAAAATTACACAACCGTTGTCCACTAAAAGTATCCTAGACTTTAAAAATATTCATCATTCATTACAATCAAACAAACACATAATTTAACGCAATAATAATTCACTAAATTAGCTAAAATATATTTAAAATAAATATCAATGCATTGTCATCAAATATTGCCGACTTCCGACAAAATTATTGCTTTAATCTAAAAATAACTAAGTTAGTAGTGATGTGTTAAAAATCCGAGTATTTTCCTTTTCGTTTATCTTGGCAAGTAGGGCTCGTTGTATACAGGGTGTCCAAGGCAATGCTTGGGCCGGGCTTGGGCCACGACTTACCTAAATGTCTTAACAATGCTGTAAGAATTCCCATTTTCCCTAAAATAACTCTTTATTTAGACACTACAACTACATATTTATAAATAATTATGATAATATAACTACTTGACTTTAGATACCTCAGTCTTAACGTGTGTTGTATTAAAAAAATTTAGAATATGAATGCATTAGAATATTACCAACAGCGTTTTTTTCATACACAACTTTCTTTCGCCTTTTCGGGTAGGCCTTGACTCCTCTGCGAGTATATATGGCACTCCGGAGCTTACTGCAAGTGATAACGCAGTCGTAAAATTTTGGCCTAAAACAAATCAGTTTAGCCTGGGCCAAAACGAATTAGTTTAGTCTGCGCCACAACGAATTAGTTTAGTCACATAAACTAAGTCCCTATTCCTGGGACACCCTGTATATAACCCTGTCTCGGAGACTGTCTGTCAGCTCGATCCTGGTATTTATGAGCCACACGCAGCTCGCTTCAATCAGTCAGTTCGTCTCACGCATTTCCGCAATTCTTACCTCTGTGATCGATACGGCGCCATCTTTATGCGAATGCTCCATTCATCTGTGAGATTGGATAAGGTTAGTACTCAATTTTAATTGTCCACAAAGATACCTAATAATACATGGAACAGCACCAAGAGTTGACAAATTCATTATAATGGAGAATGAGTTCTATTCTCGATGTTATTATGCTCCAATTAAGCACAATACGTCAGACTTAACGACTTAGTAAACGTTCCTGCCACAAGAAATAGCATTATACCTAAAGAAATATATGTCTTGTCTTAAACGCACCTATATATGCTTGGATATCTCTGTGAGACGGAAAAAAAAAGAGTTTGATCCTTTCTGCAACAGCCGCTGCGCAGACGACAACCACGCTGTTATCAGACCACCGATTCTTGAGCTATCGGGGCGCCGATAATTCTTCTTACCAGCCTTCCCTGGAGCTTTATTCCTTTGAAACGTTCTCTATTTCATACTTTCTTTCTTTTGGTCTGATCTCTTAACCATTTTGTCAAAACGTACCTACAGCAGATAGTTGTGGGTGGACTTGATCCTGGCGGCCACGGCGGCGGCGCAAACGGAGACCACGGCGCAGAACATGGCGCTGACCCACGCTGGCGGTCCCAGGCCGCCGATTTCTCGCGCTATCAGGGCACCCATGTAGGCCGTAGACATGAGGAGGCCGTGGGCCGTGCACCTGGAGTGATGTTATGTGGTGATACACGCTGAAATTTTTTACTTAGTCATATTTGTGTCCCACTGCTGGGCAAACGCCTCCCCCATGACCTTCCACTCCTCCCTGGCTGGGGCAGCCATCCGGGCAAGAAGGTTGAGAGATCGTCTCGCCATCGACGCCTTGGCCGACCACGTCTGCGATATCCGACTGACGTGGCCTGCCCAGAGCCACTTGAGTTTTTCGGTCACAGCTCCAGAATAATACATTCTTTTTTTTTCACCAATTTGAGTCATTATCATCATTCAGCCACTGCTGGACATAGGCCTCCTCCATGGATTTCCAAAAAGACCGGTTGGAAGCGGCTTGCATCCAGCGTCTTCCTGCCACTTGGATGAGGTCATCTGTCCGTCTTGTGGCTGGTCGTCCTACGCTGCGCTTGCCGATATGTGGTCTCCATTCGAGAACTTTCCGGCCCCACCGGCCATCAGTTCTGCGTGCTATGTGCCCCGCCCACTGCCACTTCAACTTACTAATCCGCTGGGCTATGTCGACGACTTTCGTTCGTCTACGGATCTCATCATTTCTGATTCGATCTCGTAGAGAAATTCCGAGCATAGCCCTTTCCAGACCAATTTGATTAGTTTTTCAGAAATGATTATCTCTAAAATTTAATAATTTATTAAGATACTCAAAATTACATTGTGGTGATGTTGTGTGTGCAAGCTTTAGACCACAACTTAGGTCTTATACATACTCCTATACGTTTGGTGTCTACCGAACAATTAAATATAATAAAATAAAATACATTTGTGAATAAAACTTTTCCTACTTTATTCTCACCTGAGGCTAGCCGGATACGTCTCCACGACGGTGACGGTCGCGTGGAAGAAGAGCAGCGTGACGAAGAAACGGTACACAGCTTCGGTCGCGTAGAGGAAGACTTCGCTCTGGGCGAAGAGGATGGCGGGCGAGAGCAGCACGCACGCCACGCCTAGCGCCACTGGGGAAGAGAGACGCACGACTTTTACTATGGTCAATGCTTCCAATCAAAAAATACGAAGTTGAGTAAGACTTCGCTTTGGGCGAAGAAAATGGCGGGCGAGGGCAGGACGTAGGCCACGCCTAGCTCCACTGTAAGGAGCGACATACAAATTTTTACTAAGGTCAATCATAATTCATTTATTAATTCGTGAGACACAAGTACATCAGGTGTTCTAGTTAAAAAATACAGTTTCTTTTGTGCTCTACTAAATTATCTGGCAACTTGTTATATTTTTGGTGCCATCACAACAATGCTTTTTTGTTTCAAGGCTGTTTTACAGGCTTCAATTTTGAGTTTCTGTGGAGCCCGTATTGTTCTGTAGCTATTTTCGTGTGCTTTTGGAAATAGCGGCTCGTTTGTCTTGACAAAGACAGCAACCTCGTATACATATAGAGAGGTGAGTGTAAGTATCTTCAGTGCCTTAAAATATGACTTACAGCTTTCAGTTGATTTTAACTGACACATGGATCTCAGACATCTTTTTTGGGCTTTAAATATTGTTGTTACTTCAGTGCAATTGCCCCAAAATATGACACCGAACCGTAGCCTTGACATTACATACCCATGGAAAGCTGATAGTACGGCGTCTCTACTAACAATTTTTGATAACTTGTATAGGGCGTTGGCAGATTTACTAAGCTTGTTGCACGTTACCTCGGCTTGGTATTTCCAGTTTATGTTTTCGTCTATCGACAAACATAAAAACTTGGTGACATGTTCTTGCTTGATTACTACATTGTTATATACCAAGTTTACAGGAGGTGCATTTGTTTTTTGTTTAAAGTGCATAATTTTGGTTTTGCTCAAGTTAGCCTTAAGGCAGTTTGATTCTAGCCACGACATTATTTCTTGGAGAGTTTTATTTATTTCGCTCTCATAATTTTTATTATCTGTTTTTTATGACCGCTGTGCTGTCGTCAGCAAAGAGGGTCATAGGGTAGCTTACATTTAGAGGCAAATCGTTAATGAAGAGTAAGAAAATTAATGGGCCAAGTATACTGCCTTGCGGAACTCCATGTAGAGACAAGCGATCATTTGAAGTATTAGGGGTTAAAGTATGAAATTGCCGTTTTATTGCAATAGGTTCTTTGAATTGACACAGAATCTTCATGGTTTGAGGTTTTCGAATGAATATTTTTTCAAATGGTTTCTATGATGTTCTTTTTTAAAAAAATGTGAAACATTTGAATATCGACTTTCAATTGTTTTTGTTATACAATTTAGACAAGAAAGATGGATACTGCGAAAATTCGAGTGATTATGAGGCACCCATTTTTTGTATTTTTTTATTTTATTGATTTGACGCAAGTGAGTCAATATTGTGGGTAAGGTAACGTTAAACCATGCCGCTAATTCCTGGGTAGTTTGACTAGGGTCGGCTTCCACTATCTCTCTTAATTCATCGTTATTCACCTGTGTGGGCGGTCTTCCTCGTGGCTCGTTCTTTAAGTCGAAATTTCCATCACGAAAGCGTTTAAACCAAAATCGCACGGTGCGTTCATTAGTAGACCCCTCTCCAAACGCAGCATTGATATTGCGGGCTGTTTCTGCCGCGTTAGTTCCGCGTCGGAACTCGTATTCAAAAATCACTCGAATTTTCGCAGTATCCATCTTTCTTGTCTAAATTGAATAACAAAAACAATTGAAAGTCGATATTCAAATGTTTCACATTTTTTAAAAAAAGAACATCATAGAAACCATTTGAAAAAAGTTTCATTCGAAAACCTCAAACCATGAAGATTCTATGTCAATTCAAAGAACCTATTGCAATAAAACGGCAATTTCATACTTTAACCCCTAATATATGTTACTTCGGTGTTTGTCCCTGTGCAAATATTTGTAAGTTGCGTTTGTTGTGTTCGACCGCTTAAATATGATTTTATGAGTTTTAAAGTTGTACCTCTCACTCCATAGAACTCCATCTTTTGCAACAAAATGTCGTGATTAACGTAGTCGAATGCTTTTGTCATGTCCATGTAAATAGCAGATACTGGAACTTTAGAATCTACGCATCTTATTATGAATGAATTAAGAAAGTCGTAAATTGCAAGGTACTAATAATACTTTTCCTTTTTCTGAATCCTTTTCGTTGCTCTACCAAAATATTATATTTATCTAGATTTTCAAATATTTTGAAAATAATTGGGATTAAGGCGATTGGTCTGTAATTGTGGACTGAATCTTTATCACCTTTTTTCTCAGGACATTCGAAGTTTAGTAGGACCTCGCTCTAAGCGGAGTAAATGCCTGACGAGAGCACAACGTGCGCCACGCCTAGCTCCATTCAGGGAGAGTCACACGATTTTTACTAGTCAATCCTTAAATGCACACAGACAAAGTTGAGTAACACTTCGCTCCGTACGCTGCGAACGCGAGAGTAGACGCCCGCCCAGCAGCGTCCACCACACAGCCAGAGACCATAAATCTCGATAGCTAAAGATTTACGTAGGTATACCTAACAAGACTGACGTGTTCCCAGCATCGTTACCAACATTCCTTCCAAAGAAACCATACGTAGAAAGTGACTGGTTCACGAGTTAATGACATTCAAACTCATCTTTCTTTACTGCACATTTTTGCCAATTTCATCATCATCATCAGCCATTCGACGTCCACTGCAGGACACAGGCCTCCCTCATGGTTTGCTAACCACGAAGGGTTTTGCCATAATCGCCACGCTTGGCAGGCGGGTTCGCGATCGCAGTATGCGGTCGGAATCTCAGGAAGACGCTGCTGCCCGTTTCCTGGTAATTTATTTCCTTAGTCGCCTTCTACGACATCCACGGAAGGAAATGGAGTGAAGCTATTCTTAATCCGGCGCCACACGGAATTGCCAATCGCCATTTACTGGCCTTGAAACCACAGCCATAATTACGCTTATTACGCCATCATTACGGACACCCGGCGGCAGGGGTGCGGGCGCGACAGCAGCAGCCAGTTGTGCCAACGCGGCAGCTCGCTCCACACGCCATACCGAGTGTATATCTAACAAGACTGACGTATTCCCCGCATCGTTACTGACATTTCTTCCAAAGAAACCACACATAGAAAGTGACGGGTTCACGAGTTAATGACCACCAAACTCGTGTTTCTTTCCTGCATATTTTCGCCAGTTTACTGGCCTTGAAACCACAGGATTCTCCCCATCATTACGTACACGTAAACACTGCTTTATGAGACATTAGGAGCACAAGCACGTCACTTTTTATTAAAATTAAGAGACAAGAAAATAATCTTGACGATGCAAATAATGCTCTCTCGCATGTATTGGATTGGTTCACGGCAAATAATCTGCTTCTAAATTTCAAGAAGACAAAATGTATAAAGTTTACCTTACCAAACGTAAGATTAGTTGAAAACAACATTGTACTCGGAAAAGAAAAACTAGAATTTGTAGAAGATACCGTTTTTCTAGGCATCACAATCGATTCAAAATTGCAATGGGGTCCTCATATTGTAAAACTAGCACACAGGCTTAGTTCTGCAGCATATGCAGTCAAAAGAATTAAGAGATCTCACTGAAGTTGCAACTGCTAGGCTTGTTTATTTTTGTTACTTCCATAGTATTATGTCCTACGGCATACTACTGTGGGGTCAGGCAGCAGACATTGACACGATCTTCATCTTACAGAAGAGAGCGATCCGATTTATTTACAAGCTAGGTAGTAGGGACTCGTTAAGGGATTTCTTTAAAGAAACTAACATCTTAACAGTTGCAAGTCAATACATTTATGTAATGTATGTTAGAAAAAACATCAGCCATTTCGAAAATATTGGTAGCCATCACAATATTGATACTAGGAATAAACATAAATTGTCATTTCCACGTTTTAGACTTGCAAAAGTTAGTACATCCTTTATGGGGAACTGTGTACGGTTCTACAATAAGATTCCTCAAAATATATTAGAGTTACCGCCGACGCGGTTTAAAAAATGTATTAAGCATACTCTGTGCAAAAAAGCCTATTATAACATTAAGGATTATTTGGAAGACAAGGATGTCTGGTATATTTAAATAATGTTAACAGGAACGATTGTATCTACTGTAGTGTAACTTTAAGTCGATAACTCTGTTAATTAAGCAAACCTGGTTTGAAAAGAATAAACGTGGAGTTTCTTTGTAAGCTTCTTCTCCGCATAATCTATTAATTGTGAAACTAACAGCTTTGACGTTCATTAAGTTAACATTTTGTTTTTATAGTGAATAAAATTTTTCGACTTTGACAATATGGTGCCAAGAACTCCGCGGCAGTGGTGCAGGCGCGACAGCGGTATCATAAGCCGCGCAAACAGAGCTGTGTTAGCGGAGCGGTAGAACGCCGGCTTCTCATACGGGAGGTCGTGGGTTCGAATCCCGGCATGTACCAATGACTTTGTTTTTTAAGTTACGTACATTTGTGAAGTTCATAGTAGCAATACCACTCGCTAACTGTGAAGGAAAACATCGTGAGGAAACCCTAGCGTCTGAGGTATTTACGTGCCTCAGCACTTGCTACGTACAATGGCCCAACTGTGAGGCTAAGTGCGGAAATCTCCAGCCGAACTAGAACTAGAAGCTGCGCAAACGTCGGCCCAGCTGCGACCGCCATGCGCACGCGCCGTTCATCCCGCACACTATTGACTAACCCAGCCAACGATTTACACAGCGAGTGTATACCTAACCAATAGTGACGTATTCCTACCATCGTTACCAACATTTCTTTCAAAGAAACCATACCTAGAAAGCGTTTGGCTCGCGAGCAAATGAAAATCCATCTCGTCTGGAAATGCAGAAAGCCCCTCCCTAATCCAGCACTTATTGTGTATTTATTTATTTATTGTAATTCGTAATTGAAATGCTGTTAGTATTTAATATAAGCTTAGTATATTTAGTACATTTATTTAATTTTACAGCATATTCATGGGTATTCATATAAGTAGTTATTATTATTTGTATTTCTATAGTGAGATGTGTGTATGTGTGTACCACGTTCCGGGTGCCAAAGGAGAAATTATATGGTCCCAACTGAAAATCAGTGTTGCTGGTGTTATGCTAACCATAGCACACAACAGTAAAGTATGCTGAGTTGGAGCCCCTTTTTGTTGTCACGGAGGCACCTGAGGCGTTTGAGGTCCGAGGTGGCTGGGTGCAATACATTACTGTATGGTACCCGGCTGCCTTTGACTCCGGTTTCTAGAAGAGCGATCAAATGTTAATCTCACCTCAAGCTAATTTCAGCCAATCACGTGCCGGTATTTTGAATTACATAACCTTAGATTAATCTCTTGTTACATTTGAACACTCTTTCAGAAACTGAGGCTTTATGCCTCACATGTTCTCTTCACGATTCATCATCATCATCATCAACCCATTATGTCCCCACCGAGGGGCACGGGTCTCTTCCCTGAGGAAGGTATAGGCCATACTCCACTACAGGGGCCAAGTCCGGATTGGTGGAGGCTTTTAGACTAGTGGCTCGTCTACTGTCAGAAGTTGTCAAGCCGCCCTAAGGCCTCTGACTTGGCTTAACGACTGCCATCTATCGACGGCAGCCGGCGCCAACAGCTTAACGTGCCTTGCGAAGCACGGAACCGCTCGGAAAAATGCCACTAGCGTTAGGCATAGACGGCGACCCATCCATGCACTGAACGCGCCCTGTGTTGCTTAACCTTCGTGATCGTTTAAGATCACTCAGGCAGCCGGGGCTACGAGCGCTGTTTTATCTCTGATGTGTTGACGTTCATGTGTTTTGTTTGTGTACCTTTTGTTTACTTTGTGTTTCTGTGACAATTTAAATAAATATCCTCTTTCTTTCTTTCTTTTTTACACCCAGTTTATTGGCTTTGAAAAAACAGCCCCCACCCAATTAATACGTACACGTACATGTATAAAAACCGCTGGTTTATGAGGCATTAGGGTGAACAATTTAGTGCCACGAACCCGGCGGCAGCGGTGCGGGCGCGACAGCGGCAGCGGCCAGCTGCGCCAGCGCGGCAGCCGTGTGCTCACTCCACACGCCGTGCAGTCGCCCGCCCAGCTGCGTCCGCCAGGCGCACGCGCCGTTCATCCCGCGCACTATCGTGTTGTTGAGCCTCGACCACTCGTCGAAGTCGCGCTTCGGGGAAATGTCCGTGTCGATTAAGCTGCGGACGGGGAGCGAGTTTTTAGAGAGGATAAGACAACTAACTGCGTTCAAAAGTGTTGTCAGCCTAGTGGGTAGAACATTGGACTCGGAGGCGAGAGACCCAGGCTCAATTTCCAGTGCGGGCATGTACCTATATCAATTTGTTTTTCTAAGTACATTTGTCAAGTTCTAGTAGCAACACCACTCGCTAACCGTGAAGGAAAACGTCGTGGGGAAACCTGAGTGTCTGAGCTATTCAGATACCTCGGCGCTTGAGATCGCCCACCCGCGGTGGGCACGCGTGGCGATTCAGCCCAAACTCTCTGCCTGAGAGTTTGGGCTGAAGGGTTGGGGGATGACTCCCAGAAGAGGAACCTACACAGGAGTGCGCTAAAGGAGGGTTTGGTATATGGCTAGGTACTCGCGTGTTCAGCGGCGCGCATCGGCGCAAATCCGGGGTATCCAAATGGCACCATGGTCACTAGACACAGCACAAAGCACCGGAAGCGTTGAGGGTCGGGAGAAAGTCCAGGGGAAAGCACTCATCATCATCATCATCAGCCATTTGACGCCCACTGCAGGACATACGCCTCCTTCGCAGTTTTCATAGCCGTGAGGGGTTTTGCCGTTATCGCCACGCTTGGCAGGCGGTTTGGCGATCTCAGAAAGACGCCGCTGCCCGTCTCCTTGTAATTGAATTCCTTAGTCGCCTTCTACGACATCCACTGAAGGTAACGGAGTGACGTTATTCTTAATCCGGGGAAAGCAATATTTCCGCTAAAAGCACATAACTTCCAAGATCCAAGGGCAACAGGTCAGCTTCGCGTTGCGAGGCGGCGCTTTCAGGCACCTAGCCATGTCAGTCTGTCCGGGTGTATTGGAAGGGAGCGGATCAAGGGGAACTTCTTGAGGTCATTAAAGGGTGAAAGAGGGCGCTACACATTGGGATAGGATAAAATAGGATGCGGCTGTATCTACTTAATAAATTTTCTTAACAATAACCTTTCCGTCACTAGGTTATCTGGAAGAAATTGTTGTTTTTTCATCGTAACTTTTATTTATGTTTCTTGTGTGCAATGAAGAATATTCTTGTCTTCTTACCTTATCTTATAAAGATCATTTATTTAAATAACCAATCAATCCATTTATTTATTTATAAGAAACATAACATAGACTCATGGCTGTATCCCGAAGGGGTGGCGGAGAGCAGGGGTTGCCAGTTGCCACGATGCCGACAGATCTCTTTTGCCTTATTTTTTCATTAATCAAACATGCCCACACCGGCCTGGGTGCATGCAACAACTAATGAACGTCGATGAAGTGAAACAAGGTATGTCAAGATCTTTGCAAATCCTGGTCTCTGCCTAGCCCGCCGGGTTAAATACATACATACATAAGCAGCCTATATACATCCCACTGTAGGGCACAGGCCTTCTCTCAGGGGGAAAGTATGGGCTTAACTACCACGCGTGCCCACCGCGGATTGGCGATTTCAAGCGCTGAGGTATGTGCTCAGACACTCAGGTTTCCTCACGATGTTTTTCTTCACCGTTAGCGAGTGGTATTGCTACTATAACTTCACAAATGTAAGTCATACGTACATGCCCGCACTGGGAATCGAACCTGGGTCTCTCGCTTCCGAGTCCATGTTCTACCCACTAGGCTACCACCGTTACTCCGGGATACATGCGTGTGTTTATATTTTGTTTGTTTTATCAATCAACAGTTAAAATTTATTTTACGTTGTAGAATGACGGCCTTATTTATAAAAACACTATTCCTCTAAAGCACTCCTAAGAGTCAGTTTATATAATCTGTGAATCTCCACCACAGACTAATAATAGGGGTTAAAGTATGAAATTGCCGTTTTATTGCAATAGGTTCTTTGAATTGACATAGAATCTTCATGGTTTGAGGTTTTCGAATGAAACTTTTTGCAAATGGTTTCTATGATGTTCTTTTTTTAAAAAATGTGAAATATTTGAATATCGACTTTCAATTGTTTTTGTTATTCAATTTAGACAAGAAAGATGGATACTGCGAAAATTCGAGTGATTATGAGGCATCCATTTTTCGTATTTTTTTATTTTATTGATTTGACGCAAGTGAGTCAATAAGACCGTTAATAATGATTCAGTCAAATCCAGTTTTAACAGATTTTTGCCTCGACATAAAAGAGTGTTTACAGTACACACAATCGACTTTTCATAAACGCGCTGCGTATGCGCCACTCCAGTTAACCTTACTCACCTAGAATTAACGAATAGGGTCCCCGCAAAGATAGTGTACGAAGTCTTTATGTTCGAGAACACAACGTCGTGGAACGAGCAGTTCCGGAACGTGACGTGCATCATGTACATATCGCGGAAGGTCACATGGCGAAAACTCGAGTTGACATACTCCACGTTCTCCAGTGTCTCATTGTACACCGCGTCCTCGAAGGTCCGATTCTCGAATGTGACCTTGGAGAGTTCGAACTTCTCGTTCTCGATTCTGAGCACCGTCGTTGGCACGTAGGCGGCTAGGTAGAATTGCAGCGCCACCGTCAGGAACAGGCTCCCGCCTAGAGTGAATGTTGTACTGCGATAGGCGGCCGAGAACAGCTGGAAGAACGACTGCCAGAACTGGGGACGAAATTAGAGGTTAGAGGTTAATACATTAAAGCGGTAGTTGGCAGTCGTTAAGCCAAGTCAGAGGCCTTAGGGCGGCTTGACAACTTCTGACAGTAGACGAGCCACTAGTCTACAAGCCTCCACCAATCCGGACTTGGCCCCCGTGGTGGAGTATGGCCTATACCTTCCTCAGGGAAGATACCCGTGCCCCTCGGTGGGGACATAATGGGTAGATGATGACATTAAAGCGTTGGACTCGGACGCGAGAGACCCAGGTTCGATCCCCAGTGCGGGCATGTAGCTATGACTTTGTTTTCTAAGTTATGTCAATTTGTGAAGTTATCGTAGCAATACCACTCGCCAACTGTGAAGGAAAACATCGTGGGGGAACCTGAGTGGCTGAGCTATTCACACACCTCAGCGCTTAAAATCGCCACTGTAGGGCACAGGCCTTCTCTCAGAGAGAGAGTTGGGCTTTATCACCACGCGTGCCCACCGCGGATTGGCGATTTCAAGCGCTGAGGTATGTAAATAGCTCAGACACTCAGGTTTCCTCACGATGTTTTCCGTCACCGTTAGCGAGTGGTACTGCTACTATTACTTCACAAATGTACATAACTTAGAAAACCAAGTCATAGATGCCCATGCCCGCACTGGGAATCGACCCTGGGTCACCCGCTTCCGAGTCCAATGTTCTACCAACTAGGCTACCACCGCTTCTTATGTAATACATTATAAAAGTACATGAAAATTCTTAAATAATAATCGTAAATCTTAATCTTAGAGTGTACGTACGGAGATGTTGCATTCAATTCGCATTTTTATTAGATTTTTGTAATGTAAATAAAAGGTCATCGGAATTATTGGGGTGACTGAACCGTGCAGATTATTTATCGGCATTATTTATAAAACACATACATTAAAACACTCCTTTAGAGGCAGTATAGTTGAGGCAGGCGTGGTTTGCGGTAAAGGGAAAGCGTAACCACAGATTATTCAAACTGCCTCTGAGAAATGTTTTAGTGGAATCGTGTGTATATAAAAAATACAGCAAGCGTTTTGATTATGTTGTTTGTGTTGTCTTTGTTTAATGTTTCTATGTTGTTAGCATTGGTCTTGCAGCCTGAAATATATGCATTTTATTTTTATTTATTTATTTATTTAACCCGATTCGGCAAACGTTGTTTTGCAATATTAATTAGCCTACGACCTATTGTGAGACCTATCAAATATGCACAACAAGTTTCATACAAATCGGTGAAACAGTTTCGGTGGAGTTCGATAACAAACACTGTGACACGAGATTTTTATATATTAGACTATGGATTTGTCGGAGAACGATCACGAGTGAGCAATCCTTTGTGTGTAGACGAGCCTGACCAGTGCTGTGGCTCAGTAGCTTATCTGTGAATGTCAAATGTCAGTAGCACGATTTCCCGCCAATGTCGGGGGTCATCGTCCGTGCCACTGGGCACACTGACCAATAAGAAAATATAATCAGCGAGATCTATGTAATTTTATAAAAGGTAACAAAATTCGATTGTGATTGTCTGTCTATTACTAATGTATCTGGTTTTTTATGTATTTTATCTTTTTTGTTATTACTACATCACCACAACTAACTTACAGGATTTTGTTAAATATTTAAAAAAAAAAAAACAAAAAAAGAAAAAACTTGCTATCTCCAAAACTCGACATTGGCAGAATCCTTAGGGTAGCCATAATTAAGAATTGATTGATTGAGGGCCAGTTTCGGAATTGAGAATTTCGCTAAGTAAATAGTTAACTGTAGTGCCGTCTCTTCGAATTCCTCAGAAACGAGCGTGACAGAACGTTACTTAAGTATTTACTTAGTGAAATTCTCAATTCAGAAATCGGCCCTGAGACTGCGCGCGAGCTAAGTATCCATGGATGCTGCCTCATATTTATATGAATGTAGTATTAAGACAGACTAACGGGTGAACAATGGAGAAGTTGCATTAGAAAAATGTTTTTATCTACACTCATATCATAATCTTCAAATTAAGAATTCAAAGGTAAACACATATTGACAGGATTTAAACAATACATAACTTTAAAGAAAATAAAAAAAGTGTAATATAAAGTTACATTAAAGGTCAGATTTTTCACTTTATGTTACAGTTATTTTTTCACGGAACAAAACTTAAGTTTTTTTTTAATGTCAAAAGTTGACTCTATAAAAAACCTAATTTCATTTTCGTGGTACCAAAAGTGCAACTAAAAATACCTAAAATTGCGCGCGCAAAACTGATTGCAGACGATTGAATGTCAAGATACTTTTGTCGAAATTGCGCCATTTTGTTTGGCAGAATCCTTAGGGTAGCCATAATTAAGAATTGAATTGAATTCAAAAATAACCGTAGATTTATGTATAGTACAAAGCTTGTCAAACGTGTTTTCCTTTGATTCCTTACTTTGAAGATAGACATGAGTGTAGATAAAGTAGTGTATGAGACTGCACATAACTTGGTATTAAAACACTCGCCAATGCTATTAAAAAACTCGCCAAGGCTCGTTTGTTAAAATCTCGCTCGTGTTTTAATAACCCTCATTATATGACAGTCACATAAACTACTATTAATAGAATAATGAAAAGATAAACGTGGTATTTTTTTTCTCCGCGACTTATACTTTTTATAATGCAACCAGTCGAAACGAAAAGTCAATATGGCCACGTGGTACTGAAACGCGCCATGCAAATTGATCTTAGACTATGACATCACACCCTAACGTAACGCTTATAATGAAATGTATGAGGCGTTTATCAATGAGCATTTTTTTCTAAACTGCTACCATGGGTTTTTCGACTGTCCGCCGACTTTAGATATCATTAAAATGAATATTTAGTACGGCAACTACAATAAATTTTGATACGAAATGAAAGTATATTTTATAATCTTATGAGGAAATAGTTTAATTGCACTTAATTATTCATAAATTAAAAAAAATACAACATTTAGTTACATAAGGTACCCCTTTTTTGTAGTGTCCCACCCTAAAATTGAAACTTTTAATTGGAATTATAAGCATAATCTATTGACTTTTGTAACAATATTAGTATTTTTCTGGTATAAATAAATGTAAATTTTAATAAATTAACTCGTTTCAGTACATGTTTAATACAAAAAATGAGAAATAACGAGGTTTTATCAGTGTCCCTGATTTTGAAAAAACCGGAATTCCGATCACGTTACCGTGTAAAAAATATACCAAAGAAATAAAATTTGCTTCTAAATTGATGTTTTTTTATATTTTGCAACCCTAATTAAGACATAGCAACACAGCATTATGTCGGTCTGTCAGTCAGTCTGCAGTAAACCTTGCGAAAAGTTCGGACGTGATCGCGCGGGTGAAATTTTCCGTAAGTAGTTACCCAATTTTTAACATTTAATAACTTATTAAGTGATGTGTTTTAGTGTATATTAATATAGTAGTAATATGCAATGTCTAAAGCCAAATGCTAAAAACAACAGTCATTGAATTGAATATTGGTTCTTATATGTATTTAAGTATTTTTAAAATGTGTCATGTTTCATTCGTTACTTCTGGTTCCGTTATCATTTTGATGGTAACGAGTAGAAGAAAGTAAAAAAGTAACGTATTGGAACGATAAAGAATCGTTCACGTTGAGAATAGAGATACATATTATAAATTTTACATTTAAGAAAAAAATGTTTTATTTGGCGACACGTTCCATTTCTACAGGGATAGGATAGCTTTGATATAATTAATGTTAAATTTTCTATTCTTTTATATTATTTCTTTTATATAATGATATTGTATTTATTTTAATTGATTTGTGACTGTGTGAATAAATGTCATTTAATCAAATTTGTTGTTTTTAGATAAAATGCCTCTAACAGCAGCGGAAAAACAAAAAAGATATCGCGAGCGTATCAAGAATGACCCTGAAAAAGACAGAATACAGAAAAGGAAGGACATAGATAGAATAAAAAAATGGAAAGAAAAAAGGTGAGAAAAAATATATAGTTCCTGTTTGACTGATATTACTTTAGATATAAAGAAAAAACACATAGTTCCTGTTTATTTTTTGTAATTTGAATTCTCATGTTTAAAGTAAGTAATGTGATAAAAATTTCAATGTTGTGCAATGTTTTACTAGTAAAGTCTTAACCTGCCTATAATTGAGTTTACCATTAAGTTTTTATGACTGCAATAAATTTAGCTTAAATTTAGAAAAGTGATAATAATCCCTGATATGTTTTTGTGATTTTATTGTGTGGTAGTCATATTTTTTCAAAAAAGTTATTTATAAGTTTTGATAAGCCTTAAAATACTATAATTAAGGCTTAAAACATTTTTCAAAATGTGCCTTGTTTTCTGTATTACTTGTTCACTTTTGATATGCTCTAAAATACTATAATTTTAAAGTTTAAAACATTTTACAAAATGTGCTTTGTTTTCTATATTACTTGTTTACTTTTGAAAAGTCTTATAGTATTAATTAAGGTTAAAACATTTTACAAAATGTGCCTTGTTTTCTATATTACTTAATGTTATTTTTTTTTATTGTGAAGAGTTTAGACTTGTTTGTATTGAACTTATATGATTTAAGTTAGTTTAATGATTGTATCATCATTAGCTTAAGAAATTAACAATACTGACTGCCGTGCCGCATTCTCAGTGATTACTTACTTAATTTTAAAGAATTTAGATTAGGTCAGCCGACAGTTGCCACTTTCACAACTAACAAATAGTACCAAGTTAATCATCATTAACTCTAGATAATCACTTTGAGTATGTACAGCAGCTGGTATCTGATAATTTTTTTGTGATTTCACTGTTTGGTAGTCATCAATGATAAGTCTTAAAATACTTTAAATAAATAATTTCTCAATAAAATATGTTTCATTTATTATTTAGAATTATTGATCATTATTATTTAGGTAAAAGCGCCTTTCATTATTTTTTTAAATGTTGGCTTTTTTTGTCATCGTAAATGCAGCTTTATGAATTCGTTACCATCTTTTTCGTTACTGTCCCCTGTTGATAAGAGGCATTTTTTGATAAAAACTTACACTAATGTAAGCTTTTCTTTAATTTTATCTTCAAAATATGAAATAGAATTGCAGTAGCTTTCTATTTTATATTAAAATATTTTAAATGATCGCATGGTTCTTTCATAAAATGGAAAAATATCTAGTGTTCATCCGCAAAGGTAACGAAATGGATAAACAGGGGCCAGAAACAATATGAAATAAACTACACAAGCAGATAAAATAACAATAATATTGTAAAAAATCATTTAAACTACCAATTAATCTAAATTTTATTTAATTTTACCCCATTGATTAGGCATAATATTGAAAATACTATGGTAACGGAATGGGAACAAAGATTATACCAAGCTTACTTAAAATGCTTGTAAAATCTTTTCTTTAAATATTATCCTTAAATAATTACTAATTTGTCAAAATTTGATAAATAAGGAATCATATAAAAGCTTCAAACTGTACATAAATCGATGTTTTTAAAATAGATCCAAAAAAAGGTATGGTAGCAGTTTAGAAAAAAATGCTCCAATATTTGAGTTATCTCGTGAAATAATGTTTTTATGCACGTACACCCTTATACGAAAATGTTCAGAATTTAATGACAAAACGAAATGTAATAAATTTTATGTTATTAAACTTATTTTTCCCATATTTTGTGACCCCGAAAACCCCGAGAAAAATGTTTTGTTTTATTTTATATTTTTCCTAGGTTTTTATATGATTTCTATGATATAAAAGCACGTAATAAAGGCTACATCTATAGTCCTGTTTTATTTATTCGTTTTGTCTGTTGTGTATTTAGTTCTTCTTCTTCTTCTTCTAATTACTTCATGGTATTTTTGGCACTTCCCGCACATTGTATGGCAACATTGTGCGTTCTTGTTTTTTGTGTCCGTATTGTTATTTGCATGCTTTTATTTTTATAAAAATAAATGAAGTCTTAGTAATAGGGTCCCGTTTGGCACCCTTCGCTTACGGAACCCTAGAAATCCACGATTGATATTTGTAAATCGTGGATGTTTTAAGATTAAATTCGAGTATCCAAAAAGTAATGAACCATATTCTTAAGCCGATATTCTCTCCCTCTGAGACAAAAAAAAACCGTTTAGTAGGGTCTATTATTCTTCTTATTTTGTACATTCGCACAATTATTATAACAAACAGGAAGTCGCTTAGCATACATTGTGAATTTTAATATTATGAAGTCGCTTAGCATACATTGTGAATTTTAATATTATGAAGTCGCTCAGCATACATTGTGAATTTTAATATTATGAAGTCGCTTAGCATACATTGTGAATTTTAATATTATGAAGTCGCTTAGCACACATTGGACTATTCGACAGCCAGATGCAATCGCTACGGCAGCGGTATCACAATGAGGTGTTACAATCTAGAGTACGTGCATACATAAACTCACGCCTGTATGCGAGAGGGGTAGGCAGAGACCAGGGACTGCCACTTGCCACGATGTTATTATGTTACTTATCTGCTTATTTTGTTTCTGTGAACTTATTGGTATAATCTTCTTCTTCTTCATCTAATCGTTAATCTAGAGTACTAAGGTTCAAATGATGGCGTGATCTGACTTGATGACACTAGTTCATTGTGAAGTTGCGGAAATTTGAATAGGTATATATATACATATCCGAATGCCTAGCCCAACACATACCAAAAACGTAATAATTGAGACCAAATTCCGCGCCAAAAGGAAGCCAAATTCGGAGCCCAACGGAGGCCGACTGCCGAGGGCAACGGAGCACGAATGCTGGGCTCAGGTAAGGTTTAAGATGAGATAAGATAAGAATATTCTTTATTGTATACCGGAAAAAAATGTTACAGAAACAGCAATGACCAAAGAAAAGATACAATTGGCGGCCTTATTGCTAATAGCAATTTTTTCCAGGCAACCTCATATCGGAGATTTGCAGAAGGAGAAATAGAGAAATTTAATCCGTGCCCAGAAGAAGCTAATTGCTGGGTCAGCTAATGCCTAATGCTAAGCCTAATGGAGGCCGAATATAAACGATATCTCACCATCTTCATCCTTTATCCGCAGATAACAATGCCGACATTTGGCCCCAAACGGGGGCCAGATATCGTGCTCAGCAAAGGCCGAATGCCGAGGCCAACGGAGAGCGAATACCGGGCTCAGCGAAGGCCGAATGCCGAAACAAACGGGAGCCGAATGCCGCGCCAACTGAGGCCCGAATTCCAAGTAGATCTCATATTTTACGTTTCATTAATCGCAATGATGTGGTTTTATACATTTGGCGTTTCATGAAATACAGTTGAGCACTTGAGCTCTGTTAGGAACAGCTTACACAAACTCAAAACTATAAACAATTTCGCAACAAGACACAGTAATCATCATCAACCCATTATGTCCCCACCGAGGGGCACGGGTCTCTTCCCTGAGGAAGGTATAGGCCATACTCCACCACGGGGGCCAAGTCCGGATTGGTGGAGGCTTGTAGACTAGTGGCTCGTCTACTGTCAGAAGTTGTCAAGCCGCCCTAAGGCCTCTGACTTGGCTTAACGACTGCCATCTATCGACGGCAGCCGGCACCAACAGCTTAACGTGCCTTGCGAAGCACGGAACCGCTCGGAGCGATTCAGCGAGACACAGTAAACTAGGTACAATTTATCATCTCACCATCTTGACGCTTTGTCTCACGAGATGCGGGGCCGGCCGCCGTTTGCCCGGCATTGCCAGCTCTCCCAGCCGGTAGTCGGATCCGCTGGTAGCCACATTGTTCTTCTTGCCGCATATCAGTAGTTGGTTGCTCCTCTGAATGCTCTGTGCCGGGGAAATATTTGCGGTGTTATATATGGATGGTATAGGTGCTGGGCAAGCCTGCTCCATATAAAAAACAATGTCCCAGACACTGCGGCGTCCGAGTGGCCCCTAATCCATCTAGTGTGAGTGAGGGTGCCACTGATTACGTAGATTCAAAGGGGAAGGTTTTTATTTATTTATAAAAACGCGATTCTTTAACCTCCACAGTCGTGACCTTGAAAATAAAAATTGTTTTCCATTTTAATATTCAAGGTCAGGACTCAGGAGGTTAAAACACTCCACAAACGCCGTATAAAATCGTCTGTAGTAGAGAAGTGGTTTTGGCCATCCCTGGTCTCTGCCTGCCCCTCAGGGATACAGGCGTGAGTTTGTGTAATGTCGCGGTAGAGACGGTACAAGGGAAAGATTTTGGCACAGACTATTTACGCTGGCTTTTAAGGGAATCGTGTTTTTATAACCACCCTTATACATTTTGGAAATACGTAACATAAGATTTACATACAGGCACATACATTGCGTCTGGCCCCACACTAGGATACCCTGTGTCGTGGGAACCAGAAACAACGACATCACAAACATGTAAACATCCAAAACCTGGGGTTTTTTTTGTCCCCAGCCGGGATTCGAACCCGTGACCTCTCGCATGGTATGCAGATGCACTACCGCTGCGCCACGAGGTGTTTAAATGTAAATTTACGCATGTAAATTCGTTCGCAAGCATCCGAACCACGATTCGAAAGCGAAAACATGCACTAGTAGAACACTAGACGATAATAAATTAATGCCAAGCGTATCACGGATTAACCTAAACTCCTCCGGTACTCTGCCAATGTCTATTACCTAATACTAGCTTTTGGCCGGACTGGGTCCGCATAGAATGAGTAATTTCCGGGATTATAATTTCATCCGTTCAGTCGTTATTCGGCGATTGAGTAACAAACATCCGAACACCTTCACACACTTTCAATTTTATAATATTAATATAGTAGGATATAAAAATCTATTGTCGATGTATTAGCAAAGGGCAAGACAAAAAGTACCCGAAACCGGTGTGCGTGCATGCAACGACTGATGTTGAGGAAGCGAAAGTGATCTGTCATGATCGCGGCAAGTGGCAGTCCCTGGTCTCTTCCTAACCCTCTGGGATACAGGCGTGAGTTTATGTATGTACGTCATCATCATCATCATCATCGTCAGCCATTTGACGCCCACTGCAGGACATAGGCCTCCCTCATGGTTTTCCAAGCTTCCCGGTCGTGCGCCAACGTAACCACGTCGTCAGACCATCTGATGGGGGGGCCTACCCACGTATGTATGTATGCATGTCTAATATGTAATTCCTCGTTACATACAATAAAGAACATTCTATCTATCTAACTTGAACTGTACCTGATAAAGAGCGCAGGCGTCGGCCTCGCGTCCAGTTTCCAGGAGGTAGCGCGGGCGACTCCTGAGTCCAAATCAGACACACCAGCGCCGCTAGTATGGGCAAGGTGCAGAGCAGTAGGTATCTGAAACATAACATAACATCAGATATTTATTTAATTTCCTTCATATACGAAGGCGCCGGACTAAGAATAGCGCCACATTTCTGTCCACAAAATACATTTCCCCTGAGCGTCTCAGAATCGCTCATAGCCCCGGCTGCCTGAGTGATCTTAAACGATCACGAAGGTTAAGCAACACAGGGCGCGTTCAGTGCATGGATGGGTCGCCGTCTATGCCTAACGCTAGTGGCATTTTTCCGAGCGGTTCCGTGCTTCGCAAGGCACGTTAAGCTGTTGGTGCCGGCTGCCGTCGATAGATGGCAGTCGTTAAGCCAAGTCAGAGGCCTTAGGGCGGCTTGACAACTTCTGACAGTAGACGAGCCACTAGTCTACAAGCCTCCACCAATCCGGACTTGGCCCCCGTGGTGGAGTATGGCCTATACCTTCCTCAGGGAAGAGACCCGTGCCCCTCGGTGGGGACATAATGGGTTGATGATGAGATGAGCGTCTCAGCTCCGGTACGGGATACCAAGGCTCTCGCTACCAGACTGACATACAGCCTGCACAGTGCCATACGAGCCAGCTAGCGTTCCAGTCTACACTCACCGATGCCAAGCGCTGAAGTGCTGCCGATTCTCCCTGAGCGTCTCAGCTCCGGTATGGGGCACCAAGGCTCTCGCTACCAGACTGGCATACAGCCCGCCCAGCGCCATACAAGCCAGCAAGGGAGCCAGGGCGCGACGTCTATGCGCGCGGCCGCTAAACTCGGCTAGGTAGGTGAAGACGGTGGGGATTATGCCGCCCGAGCCGACCGCTGAGCAGAATCTGCGAGGAGGAGGAAGTGTATGTTAGGATTTTCTTTCGTATGTGATGGTGTCGACAGCGAGCCATATTCGCCACCGCTTCGGCTGAGACAACGCCATCTGTTGGCTGTAGCCACTAAATAAATTACATCTCACCGAGCCATCATAGAAAGAAAGGCCACTTGAAAAATTTCTTTTACACTGTAAATGAATTTCTTGACATGCGAAAGGGTAACATTGACATTGTATAAAATTCTGACATTACTCATATTTTACATTCCATTGATGTTTTTATTTGACATTGCTTGTGACTGACTTAAAAATGAAATGATTTATATAATTAAATTTATCATCATGAGTTGTAAAAAGAAATTCTTATATTTGATCCTAAATGAAATCCTAATATGTGGGAAACACTACTTAGCTACAACATCTGAAATGTACCATATTTGACGCAAATAAATATCTTGTAAAGAGAGAGCGTACAGTATACACCCAGTACACAATGAGTGACATAGAAAAGCGCTATTTGCGGCTTTTTGTGTCAATGTTGCGTCTACTCAGCGGGCCACCGTCCACAGCAGTGGAAATGATAGTAAGTGGGCCTGAACGCGGCGATTGGTCGCAAACGGACGCTACCTACAACTGCTAGAAGGTTCGACCTTCGAGGAATGTCAATACGACACATGTAGTGTTGTGTCTTTTGTATGCTCACCATAGCGACAATGGTCGCAAGTATGCATGGCAATTAAAATATTTAATAAACTGCCTATTGACATTAGTTCTCTCCCGAAAAATAGATTTAACACGGGCACTATATAATTGGTTGGTCCAAAAATGTATATATACTATGAATGATTACTTTGCATTGTAATTTTGTGATTGTTTTACATTGTTTGAAATTCTGTAAATAAAGGAAAGTTCGAATTTTATAGTTTTAACATAAGATTTAGTTTTTTTTAAGTCAATATGTTTGATAATTTTATGTTTATTTTAAATTGTTATAAAATTGCAATGCCCTCACAGGGCTCATGTCATGGTCTTTATTACTTTAATCTTTAAGAACAGTTTGTACCACATGAAGCAATAAAGTGAATTGAATTGAAATTGAAATTGAAATATGGCACTATCTTTTAGTCTTTGAGAAAAGATGGTCAGAGTGGAGTTTTTTCTCCCGCTGCCTTTTTCTCCACTACAACTATACGGCCCGAAGGCAGCGGCTAACATAGTAACATAGTACATTGACATTCAGCAAACAGAATTTAAATTCTCTACGTTGAAATAAATTATTGATTCTGATTCTGATTCTAATGTCATATCGTGTCTTTTAAAACACAGATCAGACGCTGGTTCCGCTGCGCCAGAATGTTAGTAGAAGGGACGCGAGAGACAGGGAACAGCGCCATCTATTAGTGGCTCTTTGGTGACAGCGTCTACTCACCGTGCCATCATAGCTGTGCCGTAAGTGGGCATGAAGGCGGCGATGGTCGCGAAGAGGGCGTTGACCGCTAGCGCCGAGAGGAGCGCCCGACGCCGCCCCCCGCGCGCCGCCAGCGCCCCCCACCCCGCGCCCCCCAGCCACAGGCCGCACACACTTATCGTCACTGGGGACAAGGATTAAACATTACTAAGAATTTTTACTATCCGTGTGGCGCCGGTTTAAGAATAGTGTCACTCCATTACCTTCCGTGGATGTCGTAGAAGGCGACAAAGGAAATACATTACCAGGAGACGGGCAGCAGCGTTTTCCTATGACTCCAACCGCATACTGCGATCGCAAATCCGGCTGCCAAGCGTAGCGATTATGGCAAAACCCTTCATGGTTAGGAAATCCATGAGGGAGGCCTATGTCCTGCAGTGGACGTCATATGGCTGATGATGATGATGATGATGAAGAATTTTTCATTGGTTTTTGGACTTTAATTAAAAGCGATAAGGTTCCATTTAAGGTGGTAACTATTATACCGCTGCCCGTTCAAGTCTCGGCGCATGGGTGGAATTCTTAGCCTCTGAATAGGTTTTTAAGAAAATACACAGTTTATGCGATACTATTACTTACTTGCTTGACACAGAAACCTGAGGTGTTTGCGATAAAGGAGTCAGCGCCCGGGGATCGAGGCACGCCGGCCGTCGAACCGTCGATTCATTGTGTACGTACAAGAGTGTACGAATGTTATCGTATGATTTATTGATGGACCAAGTGGCTGTTTGGTTTTTGATTACAAATTGTTTATACGTTGAAAGTCATGAAAGAAACGAAAGTCAACAAAAAGAACCCTTACAGTTTCGCCAAGTCCGTCCGTCCGTCTGTCTGTCCGCTGCTTATCAAAGAGACGATAAGTACTAGAGATCTGAAATTCGGCATAGATATACATCATTTTCAATCGCTCGTAGCCCCGGCTGCCTGAGTGATCTTAAACGATCACGAAGGATAAGCAACACAGGGCGCGTTCAGTGCATGGATGGGTCGCCGTCTATGCCTAACGCTAGTGGCATTTTTCCGAGCGGTTCCGTGCTTCGCAAGGCACGTTAAGCTGTTGGTGCCGGCTGCCGTCGATAGATGGCAGTCGTTAAGCCAAGCCAAGTAAAATAGACTATTATATAAACATAGGTATAAGTCTGCTTGAATTAATATGACCTACGTAAAACTACGTTAAAAATACATAATATTATAAATTGATTGATTCATAAAAAGTGCCCGAAGCCGGCGTGCGCGCATGCAACGACTAATGAATGTTGAGGAAGCGAAAGTGATCTGTCAGGATCGTGGCAAGTGGCAGTCCATGGTCTCTGCCTACCCCTCTGGGATACAGGCGTGAGTTCATGAATGTATGTATGTATGATTGAGCGACTCACCCAGCCAGCTCTTCTCGTGCGGTAGTATGCAGAGCTCGATCTCGGCCGAGGGCAGTATGAAGGGGATCGCAGCCAGCTCGAGTGACGAGCCCATCACGGCCAGGCCCGTCGCCAGGAGGACGCGCAGTTGCGCCATGCCGCACCCCGCCTGCGATGAGAACACCCTTCGCCGTCGGACACACGGAAAGGACGTGGAGCGAGGGCGCGGAACAAACGCGACGCCTTTCCAATT